>JALBCR010004419.1:0-191824 GCA_030710515.1 Abscondita cerata
TAAGTGACACTTCACGTTTCAGTTACGTATTGAGGAAACAAAATGTGTAGAACAAGGGTAAGCGAAAGTTGGGACAGTAATTTTGAACGGAAAAAAGTTGAAACAGGGATGCCCATTAAGCCCCAGTCTGTTCTCATTATACATAAGGGATTTGGGAGGCGAAAGCATTAGGTGGGAGGAGTAGTAATAGAGACAAAGGTATGGGTGCTGGCGTACGCGAATGATATAGTGGCAGTAGCGAAGAATGGAGAAAAGAAATGGGAAGGAGTGATTAAGTTTTAAAAAAAAATACACTTAGGGAAATAAGCTGGCAAATGCATAACATAAATAGTGGGCCCAAAGAGGAAAGACGGAAGAATGGTCGTCGGGAGAGAAAGAAATGAGAGAAAATTGGACATTACGAATTTAGTTCTAACATTGGTGGTGTAAGATCGAAAACCATACGCCGAAAGAAATTGGACAGAAAGAGCAAATAGTAGGACAAGATTTGGATGGAGGTGAAAGGGCATTTGGGAAGTTTAGAAAAAATGATGGATTTTAAACAAAATAGTTAAAGGCGTATGAATATTTATATGGAGCAGAGATTTTGGGGATGGAAGGAATGGAATTCTATTAGAAAGGACAGGAGAAACTCAGCCAGAGTGGACGTTTAGAACGGATGGGAAACACTGTGGTTATATAATTGGAAGAAGAAATAAAATTAGAAAAAATACGGATAGAAACTGAAAAGAGACGTTGAGATTGAAGAAAGGGATGAAAAACAGGAAAAACAATAAACTTTTATATGAATGCAAAGAAGTGGAGGCACAGAGAAAATTAGTGACGAGTGAAGATGAAAGGAAAAAATATTATAAAAGGTGTAGATATCAAAGAGAGGAGATAAAGAAGTTTGGGGCTGAGAAGGAGAATATATGGAAAGAAAATAATAACAGAGAGATAAGAGCCGCGCAAATGCAAGAAAGAAGAGCAGAATAAAGAAATATGCAAATAATAACAGGAAAAAATTTGCAAATACATAATGGAGGGAAATCGCTGAAAGAAAACAGGTTTAGAACACGAAATGAAGAAAAAGATAGATAAATACTGGTTGAAAGATGAAGAGGATATGCAGATTATGTGGGGATGGATGGGAAAGCATGCACATGAAAGAAAGATGTAGGGAGCTAAGAGAAGAGAAGCAAGTAATTGGGTGCTATTGATTGAGAAAGGGAGAGAGTACAATGGATGAAGGAAGTGATAGAGAAGAAAAAAATGAACGAGAGGAAAGAAAGATAATAAAGATAAAGGGATAAAGATGAAGGAGAAAAAAAAAAGAAGATTTTGTTAAGGAAAGAAGATGAAAGATGTTTAGAAAAGAAGAGGTAGGAGAGTTAATTTTGTTAAATAAAATCATTGTTAGTTTGGTAGTAAGAAAATGTATGGTTTCAGTTTATATTTGTGTAGAAAACCGGAATTTATTTGTTATTTGTATAAAAGACAAAATAAATAAGATTCATTCATACTAGTTGTATAATTAATTATATTCAACTTTATTTGAGCTTCTTTTTTTACAGCACAAATGAAGCTAACACAACCAGCTATTAAGGTTATACTTTCTAAGTAGCATAAAAATGTAAATCTATTCTATAAAATTATGCAATATTGGTACACCGTTGTTGTGGAAAAACTTGAAAGAATGCCTGATACTTAAATTTTCTTTTTTTATCTCAGATGTTCTTCGGCTTTAGCTTTGACTATTGAACTACCTACTTCAGCTACACATCTTGTAATGTAAGCAACTATTGCTTTAGTTCACCTAGAAACAATTAAAACCTATAGAAATTAGTCAAGATCTACATAGATATTTTTTTGTTGAGAAAGGGAATCTTTTATAGGCGCTCAGCGTTCTGCTGAGTAAGTAGAGTATTCCTATTACCGTAATAGGGCAGATGTACTAAAAC
Organism: Abscondita cerata; assembly: GCA_030710515.1. NCBI lineage: Eukaryota > Metazoa > Arthropoda > Insecta > Coleoptera > Lampyridae > Abscondita > Abscondita cerata. The sequence continues at coordinate 1,941 of JALBCR010004419.1, forward strand.
ACTTTCTTTATTTATTTGCTAGTGTTTCAGGGCTGCTTTCACATTTATCCTAGGGAAGTCTTGGCCTTTTGGCATTTCAAGTTCTTCTGTAACTGCCTTTGGACCACTTTTATTCCTATACCTATATAAATGGTAGCCTTTTCTTTCTCCACCAATACACATGTGCTCTGAAGTGCCTTTTTATAGTAAAGAAAGGTAACTACAAAACTTCCCGCGTCCGATTAGAAAATGAATCAAAAAATAATTTATGTTATCAAATTTATTCTATCAACTGATGCCTTTTCTTTCTCAACCGCCTACATGTATGCTCTGAAGTGTCTTTTTTGCAGTAGTAAACGAAAGAAATAGCACAAAACTTCCCGCGTCAGTTAGAAATTGAATCAAAAATTATTTATGTTATCTATTCGAATCCAACTGATTTTTTTCGTTTTGGATGATTTTCCTTTCCTCTATGAGCTGATCGGAAGAGAGATTCACTAATGACTAATATCGCTGTTGTCTGTTTAATGTGTGCAGGTAACTCTTATTACTAAACTTGTTTAGTGTACTATCTACCTTCTTTCTGTAACTAACTTGTATTGTAGAGCTAGTGAACATGATGAGCCTAAAGTACCAAAGTGCCAGTATGACATAGAATCTGTCTCCAAAGTAGTGCCTTCACATTTTTTATAATTGTTCTTTCGATGTTGTTTTAAAATTAGTAAAAGTTTTACACCTTCTAAATAAGATGACAATTTTTTGTTTTGCTTTGGGGCTATAATTAATTATATAATTTTTCTGATACAAATTATGAGAAATTGTATTATTTGTCATGTATTTTGGATTGTTTTTGATTGATTTAGATACTAAATTGTCAGATCGTCGGCGTATACGATCAGATGTACATTCTTTGGGGTTGGAAGGGACAGCAAGCAGCTGTAGTACATAATATACCATAGAAAAGCTGCTGGTGCTGAGCCTTAAAAATCCCATCATTAACTTTTATGGTTTCTAAAAATTTTTTTTTAGCGTCAGCTTGATAGACCGTTTTGTCCAAAACGGTACTGTTTGTTAGAGAGTCCGGTTCCTCTTCTCGTTTTGGAATTAAGACTAATCTCTAGGATTCTTTCATGTTGAAGGAAAACTCTTTGCCAGAATATGTTAAAAGTGTTAATTGAAATTCTCCAATTTCTTCTGCCAGAATCTATTAATGGAACAATAACGCCTTCCGGGATTATGAACAAACAAAGAAAGTTCAAGGTAGACAACTGATAGTCAATTTGTGACCATGCTCGATTTTAGACTAAAAAAGCTTTCTATACCAGTTTGCAGAATTTGTTTCATTTATATTCTTTCTCACTCTTTACTCTGATGATAATTGATGTCCTTGCTGCAACAGCTTTAGCTTCTTGCTTCTATGCGTTATTATCTCCCTCGTCTGTCTTTATGTGGAGAAATATCTACTTTCAACGCGTTTTTGGGGTCGTTCTGAATTTCTTTTTCCTCTTGCTTTATATAATTACTTGTTTGCCCTGACTAGGTTTTATCAATTCCTCCTTCTTACATAATTGTCTCATTCTTGTCTTCTCTTCTCAAATTAACATAATATTATGTTGCTTTGTTTTCTTATCTCGTTTTTAACATAATCTTATCCTCTCATGTGCCGTTTTTGGCGGTTCATTCTCTGCAACGTTTTGGTTGTGTCCGATCTGATATCCATTCTGCATATGTCAGTATGGGTCTCACTGTACTCTTAACACTCTTAAATGTTGTTTTTATTGTGTATGTATTTGTTGTTCAACACCATTATGTCATTTAGTGTTTTGTACAGTCGTGATGCTTTATATTTGATTATTTGTTTTGGTATAATTTGTTTGGGAATGGAGTTTAATATGTTGACATTGTTCCTCTTGATTACGTCAGTGAAAATTTTGTGTTTATTTCTCGTTTGAGATTGATTGTATGTTTTGATAATCGTTTCTGCATCGTTTCTTTAACTTTTGGTTAGGCTTTGTAATCTCTTTCCAAGAAGTTTTATGATTTTTCAATTATAGTATTAGACTATGGGCATTTCTGTTCTTTTTTGATAAGAATGCTGTATGTTCTATACGTTGACCCTATGTTATTAATTTGACATCGTTTTCTCATCCTAGTAATTTGTTTCGTGTACTTCATTTTCTGTTTTGATTGACTTTCAATTCATTTTGTATTTGGGTCACTTTTTTTGTTTTCCTTACTTTTATTTCTTTCTAGTGCTTTTAGTGGAAATCTGAAGTTGTCATGGGTTGAAGTAGTGGTGCTGCTATGTCTTTATTTGATATCCCCATTCGTTGCTCAAAGTTGGGTTTCAGATTCTAATAATTATCCCATTTCAGGCTGATTAAGATTTGATTTTTTAATTTGTTTGTAATGGGCATATTTAAGAAGGTTGTGGGGTGGTAGTACAAAAACGATTTTGGAATAGTTCTACTCAAAGAACTTCGTCTTTATTAAAAATATTATTTAAATCTTTCACACGTATAAGTTGGGTGTAGTAAGCTCCTTGAGATGCATCTACTACTATTTTCTGGAACACCTGTCATCAAAACTCCAATCGAAAAAAAACGTCACATAAGAAGATAAAACCTCCCTAGCCACTCGGTTAACCTAATAGCTCTGAGCGGAAAACTCAAAACTGAAGAGTTCGATTAAAAGAGGGCAAGATCAGAAACAATGAATTATCAAAATTTTTAAATTCTATACAGATCTCATCTGAAGTATTATTAATTTACTATAGCAACAAATTTATGTATTCATTGCACATATTTGGTTTTAACACATACAAACTCTTCAACATTTAATAATACCTAATTTATTTTACTTGCAGGTTTTCAAAGAAAAACTCAACGTACTTATATTATTACGTTTAACATCCTGATGTACTCCCTCGATGGATAAATCGTGAGTGGCAATAATTTCTATTATACTTTCATATTTCTGGGGTTGGGTGCATTTGCGATAAATTTTATTTGTTGTCGAAATCGTGCGTTCTTGTATTGTATTTATATTTTGGCGTAACTAATCATTGTTCGCCGGTTCAAACATGCTGCGTTCGGGTGCTCCGCATAATATTTCCGCTGTATCTGTTTGAACCACTGCAAAAATACGATTCCGTTAAATCGATTAACACAACGTTCGCTGCCGCTAAAGTCGATTCGACGTCGATAAGCCAACGACTTCCGTCTCCTGCGATTGCGGAAATACTTTTTATAACAGTTCTCTTTATGCAGACTTTGTCGATTTAGTAATTTAAATTTGCTTATAACTAACAAACAAATTTTATTCACATTATTATTTTTAATTAAACAGAAAAGTCTATTTACAAAAAATGAAAACAATAATTTTCTTAAATGAAATACCCAGATTTGTTATATACGCAATATCAAATTTAATTACGTTATTAATATTGATTTGAATAAACATTTACTATAAATTTTTATGTTAATAAAATTTCGTTTCTAAATTTTTATTTTAAATAAAACTTTTCTAGTGCAATATGTTTGCTTTGCTGCTCTAAAGGAATCTAATAACAGCGTTTTTATCTCACTCTTTGTGGTTTTCCTCTAAGCATTGTAGACTCTGAGAGACTGCTGAAAGGTGTACCTGAAGCAGTTCCTTGAGAATATATATTTTCCATTGAATTGCAGTTTCAGTTTGAAATAATGGTTAAAATTGTGGAAGACATTATTAACTATTTAATACTTCGTTTAATGTTTTGTTGTTGACTTTGGGTGAAACAATGTTTAATGGGTTTTAGAGATTATTTGTTATTATTGGTATTTAATTTATCTTTTTGTACGATTTCGTTTCTAAAAAGCTGACGTTTTTATAGCTTTTCTAATATCGTTCTTACTTAAGATTGTTTTACTTTCTTACAGTCTTCCCCAGTGCAGGCATACTAGCATTAAAAATGTGCATTACCTCCGTCTGCGATGAGTATTTTACATTGAACGTAATAACCAACTCAATTTCGAGTTTAGTAAGAGTAGTAATCTTTCAGCAGCCATAAATTATACGCACTGATTATAACGTTCCTCAGCGATGCCAGTGTAGTTACAAAGAACTCTAATTGCTTTGGAAGTGCTCTAACATCAAAAGACTTCCAATCAGTTATCGTTTGATAAAAAATCAGAATTATTATCATTTTAAACTGCGGCGTTCTATTTTGCAATCATTTGCTTTCCGATCACGTTAATATTGAGGAAAGTAGCAGTTCGATATGAAGCGCTGATACCGCATTAGGAACTCTGCACAGTCGTGCGTGTGAAAAGTGCAATCAAATTTTTCTATGTTGTATTTGAATGTAAATACGATGACATTTATATTGTTGAAAATGAAATTGAAAGAAACTTACATCTAGAAGACGAGAAATTTCATTTGATAAAGTAATAATCAATATTAGCAGTAATACCGAAGACTTGGGGAATTAGCATAGAAGAAAAACAATAGACTCGACAGCAATTACTGAAAATATCTGAAAACAAGATGAATGACGCTAATGACAGGCCGCAACTTTTGGGAGTAAGTGATGCCATTAAATTAGAGAAACTTATAAATAATAATTAATTTAAATTAGAGTATTATAGTTTATTAAATTACATTTTAATTTGTGACATTTTAGAATTTAATTATTGGACCTTTAATACGTTCGAATATTTACATGCCAATAAAATCTTACAAAACATTTTCTTCACTATCTTAGTTGGCATGTTTGATCATGAAGTGTTGATGTTAAATCTATTTGAAACTTGCTAATTACTTGCGTCTACCTTTGATAGCTTCCATCTTATTTGTTATATATTATATAGACAGTTTAAATATATTCAAAAACTTCTTTGTAGTTTGGCGATTCAGTTAAACAATACGTCAAACGTGTAAAAAATAACATTGAGTGAAACTTATGGTAGTAATGTCTTACTAGTTTATTCTTGTTTTCTGAAAAATCCATTTGTAATTTCCGATAGTAATAGTACTCCATTTGAATTGTTGGTTTTTAGGAGATGGTTCTAGGTTAAGTAATTTTATTTTTACTTGCAAAATTACTTTCTCGAAATTGATTCTAAGTATCTCAAATGTCTTCGCTAATTTAATATTTTACATTAATAAATTTTGAATATCATAGCACTGATAGAGTTTGATAAGAGGCGTTCTTCAAAAATGATTACCCCAAACAACACATATATTGTAATAGTACCTTACGATAACAACGATTGAAAATAGTATATATTGCAGCAGAAAATAGCAGTTATCTCACTTAGAAGCATATACCATTTTGGGTAAAACAAAAAAACAGTGATACTGTTTCAGCGAAATAGAAAAGAAGACAACCGATGGTACAAAGTGTTACATAGAATAGTTAATGTAACACTTACTCTTCACGTCATGTAACCAGCGCTGAGGGCCATCGATAATGATGGAAAAGCGAAATTGCGAATTTTCTGGCAATAATGCAGACTTTTGCAGCGAATATGATCATGTCACATGAACTGTTGAATGAAAATACAAAACCAAAGTACCTTAGCCCGAATATACAAAATGAACTGGTTCGAGTTTCTGGTGATAGAGTTAGGCGAATTTAGTGGGAGATATCAACGATGCAATGTTTATTCAATGATCATAGTACCGCTCTAAGACATCTTCAAGAAAGACCAATTGTCCACGATAATTGGTGATGTGACGATACAAAGATATAGGCAAACCTATATCATTACATTGATGATGAGGTTTCTTGCAGGGTTCCAAAGTGGTGGAAGATCAATCAGCAGGTGGATTGGAAGGAAGAGATTCTGCAGTCTTCAGAGATAATATCCGCCATAGTACCCAGAGGACAGGGATATGACGGCGCAGTTACAATGTCTGGGCTTACACTGGAGTAAAGAATTTTGGGAGAAAAACAGCAAACTGCTAAATTTGTGCACTATGCGGCACACAATTTAAATTTAGTGATAAATGATGCCATGACCAATATCCTGAAAATGTTTCATTTTGGAATCAACTCTTTATCTATTTTGATCAAAGCAGCAAAAGATGGGACCTTCTCGCTTCGTCTTCTCGATCTTCAAAGCTTTGCCCCACAGATGGGCCTCAGGAGTGATTACTGAAATCACTTAGCTGCTCACTATGTAGATGTCATGGCTTTTCAGCTAAACTAAAGTGTTATTCTCACAGGCGAGGCCAAACGATGGGATTAAAGAAAACAGCGTGAGAAGTTCTGTGTTTTTTAAAGTCGTTTTGTTCAAACAACATCATGAAGCTATTAATGTGAATAAAAACCTTCAGCACGAAGGAATGTAGTCATTCAAACTTCAGCTTCACAGTTAGGAAAGAAACAGAAAAGCTAATCAATATGAAAAATAACTTTGAAAAATAAAGTCTCTGCCATTACACTTTCAGAAATGGGGAGGTTAGCGAGTTTGATGAAAAAGTGAAAAACAGAAAAACACTTTGACGAGCTTTGCCAAGATGAACGACTATTGGATAGTGAAAGAAACTTCAAAGTGTGTGTTTCGCGACTCTCGACGTAGTAATTTATCAGTTGAACTTGAGATTTGAGGCAATGTCTGAAGTCAGCAAACTCTTCTCAGTGTTGTCTCAGCGTTTTATTTACAAGAACAAGACGCAGAAATTACCAAACAAGTGAAAATTCTTGTACATGAGTACGAAGAAGATTTAAGTATTGACCTTTATTCTCAATTGAAACTTTGCAATAGCTCTCTACGGCCAGAGATTGCGATGGTGATAGGTAAAGGAGTGATGGGGCCAGGGACATGATCCGCGGGAGGCCCGGCTGAGTAACGTTACACCACCTGGCGAAATAAGGTGCGTAAGGCGGCAATGGACTTCACAACCATAGTATATATACTATTTTTTCCACTACTGGCCAAATTTAAGCCAAAAATAAAAATAAACATTTTCTTGTAAATCAATGGTACAGAATGCAAATAAATCAAAAGCATTCAAAGCTACATACGTTGATAAACCAACTGCAACTGATTCACTAAACACTTGTGTGGTATAACACGCCCCATTTTCTGAAAATTATTCAGGTAATATGTAAATTAGGTGATTTAGGAGCCAATCGCAGCGGTTTAGATTTGTCTGACATGTAGAAGTTTTAATGTCTTTCCAAGATGCTTTTTGTTATTAATGATTATATCGTATTTAATCAAGTTATTTTGCACCGACTTCAATAAATAGGAACATCGCAGAAATAATAAATTTTCTTATCGTTTACGAGAAGGTTTGGTTTTTCAGGTGATACATATATTCTTTTAATTAGGCAGAAAATTTTACTACTGCCTAACATTCGCACCGCATTGTAGTTGTGGCTTTTCTATGCAGTTTAATACTATCGACTTCAATTTGTCACCTTTGCATATCGTATTTGTAAAGATGTAGCACAAAGGTTGCTTAACTTTTATATATAACTCTAACCATGATCACGTAGCAGTTTAGCTGGCAAATAATTTACAACCTACTTTAAAATTAACATTTTGGGGCTCGTAAAATATAATTTTAGTGAAAATGTTTGTATTCTCTATTTATCTACTGCTTCTAGTGGTTTATTTGTTAAGTCCACTTCGGCTGTCACAATTTGTGCTCTGCTTTCGGGAAGTAATCGTTGGGAGATGTTAACTTCAATTGAAGTGCTCTCTTTTCACGTTGTAATTTAAGAATGTTCCTCCGTAATTTTCTTTTACCTAAGAGTATTTGAGCTGCAAGCTTGAGTAGTTTTGGTATAGCTAGAGATGTTAACGGGCATTTATTGTTTCGCCAATATACCTAGCATCATTTGAATATTGGGTTTCAGAAATTGACACTTGTAATTCATTTAGGAATGGCAAGTGTTCGCCACATACTCGTTAAGTTTTTAGAGTCGACATTTTTAGGCAACAGATCGGACCTTCCAGATTCTGTTAACCATTCAAAACACCTACAACCAAATGTTTGTAATTTACTCAAAATTCTTGATGTAACTTAACTCGCCTGGTTAAATCTCCTTTGGGAAACCTGAAAAAACTGATTCTACCATCATATTTAATAAATAAATAAATTCAGGTTATGTATTTGCGGTTATGGGATGGGGCGCGAATTTTAAACTAATGGCATTTTTTATTCAAATAATTTTATCGTGTTAGGTAATTTTAAGCAACAAATAAGTTAAAGATAATCACCTGGATATACAAAAATTATGTTTCACTCGTTTTTGTTAAACAACTATTCTTAGATTCTCAAAAAATTTGAAATTGTCCATTATTAACTTTCAGGTCAACAATAGAAAAAATTATTAACCACTAATAGAGAAATTCAACTTCTCAGTTGGCTAGGAGACGCAATAATTGTCCACTTCACAGCTAGTAGTGGAAAAACTTAATTAGTTATCCTTGGTTTGCGCCCCTTCAGCAAGTCCACAATAAGCAATTAATTGTTTTTCATAAAAGTTATGATTTTTTTCTTTAGTTCATTCTCCTAGGGTTATTTTTAAAAAGAATAAGGATGTACAGTGACATTTTCTTGATTCACGAATTAATTGTTTTCTTGAAACAGAAAAGCGTTGGATATCGTCTAAGAAAATCTAGGGTGTTCAGCAGAGAAGATGTGGTAAATACTTAAATGAAACTCAGACGAAATTTATTTACTAATGAAGATAATAAAAATAATAGAGTTTTGTCAACCCCAATATTTAAAAATAACATATCTATCTTGTTTTGATGGCAATGATAGTGGGAATAGCAGGGGCACTTCGCCATGAGAAAGCAATGAAGCTAACAACATCGACATCGAAGAAAAATAGAGCTCAAACTTTTACCGTAATAGATAAAGTTAACTAGCAAGTCCATTTTCTTCCAGTGTTTTCGAAATATTTCAATCTAAGGCAAAAAAGAGTGCTTCATCGTCAAGATTTTTCCTGGGATATCGTCGAGGAAAATGCGTAAATCATGTCGTTACTATAGGAACTGTCGGAAAAATACCATAAAGTGCAGCAATTTTGAATCGACGTACAAAACTTTACTGGACACGCAATCAGAAGATCCTTAGCTACTTTCTTAGTTGACAAAGAGCAGATATACTTAATATTAAAATACATGATGGATGAAAATTCACAGCGGTATAGTCTGTATACTATTGGCGCGGAGTAATAAATCATAATTGCTTGAAATAATTCTTTATTTTCTTGTGAAAGCGGTACTTCTACGGTTAAGTAAAAACAATAAATTCTAACCAAAATACGATCATTGTGCCGCTCTTGCAGCATATCGACCCATCTAGGGTCTGAGAACAATAGTTTAATCTGTGTAAACACGTTGCCATCAGCCCAGGTACTGACGAAACGAGAATCATAGCCGTAGATGTGGGTATTATACCAAGATACAAAATAATGGTATATAATACGTAAGTAAAATTTGTAATGTGATCTACTATACAAATAAAATAAATAACATATAACCACATAATAATTCATATCAAGGTAGATTTTTACTATATTATAATATATTTACCTACTAAAAATATGATTTTCCAAACGTATAAGGTACCTACGCCGCTGCAATACCAGGAGATTCAATAATTCTGACAGGTTTATTACTCCGCGCCAATGGTATGAGACTTATAGCAGAATGCTCTCTGTAGGATAATTTACAAGAAAATTGCTGATGCTAACCAAATTTTACACAGTTTGTACAGGCAGAAATAACTGACTTATATATTTGTGGTGTTAACTAAACACAATCAAAGTGCATTTCTATTCATAAAACTGTTGTAGAAATTCAATTGGGTAGCAGTAAAGTGTTACACTGACTATTCAATTAGTTTCAATTCTTCTGTTAACCGTAATTTACATATTGTTATTAATAAATAGTTGAATATAATTAGATTCGAGATAGGAAGAGGTGTAGTGTTAATAAAAATGAAGAAGCATGGAGGTCAAAATATAGGTAGTGGAGAAAAGAAAATACATAAACATGACAGATAAAGAAAAAGACTCTGAGAATAAGAAAGGAAGGTAAAGAAATAGAAAAGTGAGAAAGAGTGTGAAGGTAGAATTTAAGAAAATGTGGGTAGAAGGGAAAGAATGGAGATCGTCGGAAAGGAAGAAAAGATGTGGAAATGAATGACAAACTAAAGAGAGAGAGAAACGACAGGGGAGAAATAAAAATGAGAGGGATTAAAAAAAAGGAGAGGAAAAAATGAAAAGGAAAAATAAAATACTATTTTGGAAATGTAGCGGGAGGTGCAGGAGAAGAGGAGAAGGACATAAAATGTTTATTCTAGTAGGTGCCAAAAGGAATGGGTGACAGAAGGTAACGAGGGGAAGGGGGAAAAAGGCAGGGTTGATGAAAACTAATGTAAGGACAGAAGATGAGCAGATAGGTTATCTGTAATAACAATATATGGAAAAGAATTGAGCAACAAAAGAAAAAATAGAAAAGGCAGTTAGTGAAAATAAAGAAGAAAAGCTAATAATAAGTGGAGATTTTAATGCCAAAATAGGGAAGAGGGGGATGATGATAAATAAAAGAGTAAAGAGGAGAGTTGTATGGACAAAAACGGCAAAGAAAAAAAGTTTGGTGAAAAAGTGGATGGACACAGTGGCAACAAAGAGGAAGGAGAAACGTTTATAGGAGGGGTGGAATCTGTAATGATTACGATATAGTGAACAAAGATGCTTAAAAGACGTAGTTTTAAGAAGGGAGGTAGATGAAACGGATCAACAACCTTGCTGGAATTAACTATAGGTGGAAATGAGAATGAGAAAAAAGAAAGTAGGAGAGAAATGAGTGTAAAATGGAGATAATATACGAAGAACAGAAAACAGGGAAAAATAAAGCAGGAGATAGAAATGGATAAGAAAATGGAAGAAGCAACTGAAAAAAAGCAGAGTCAGGAAAAAATAGAAATTGGCCCAAATGAATAGTGGAATGAAAACTGTCAAAGAATGAAGTCTTTAAATGGTCTTACAAAACTCTACCACATATTTTTAGACCAAAATAAGTCATTTAACAAATCTTAGCTTAGTAAATTTTTTAGTTTTGCTGCATTTTGGTTCTGAGTTACAATTATGAAGTGTTACTTTGATATAAATTTTGAACCGCTTAAAAAAATTTTTCTAAAATTTCGGAACGTTTACACAGTTTTATAGACCTTTTTGTGACCCATAAGTCACTTAATCCACATTTGATAAATAAACCTTATTTTATTCATTGGCGTAGATATTCAAATGTTTATTATTACCGCGTTGATGTCTCCGTCAATGGATTTATTTTTGTCAGATTTAATGTGACATTTTGTGGTCTATAAAACTGTGTAAGCGTTCCAAAGTTTGAAAATCGCTTAAGCGTTTTAAGATTTATATAAAAGTAACCACTTCATAATTGTAACTTTATTATTGCATCGAAACTAATAAAATTTTCATTAAGCTAAGTTTTCCAACGTACGTTTGAATGGTTTAGACAATGTTATATTTGAAATAATAACACTATTCTGGACTTCCATTGTCTATATTTTATTTTAATAGAATAAACACAACGTTTCAATTGCTATTGAATCTGCAATCGTCTTCAGGTGAATACTAACAAACTTAAAGACTACTGTAACTTATATACTAATACAAAGTTAGTGAAGCGATCAAGTGTACAAAGTTAATGAAGGGGACGTTACCGTAAACTAAGATTAGTCAGGCGTCTAATTAAGGGTTTCCACACATTGTTAATCTCTACGCTGGGTTGACTAAAGACATTCTTGTTGTTTTCGATAAACGCTGCTTCTTTAAATTTTCTTTTGTACCAGTGCTCTTCTCGGTGTATAATTCTTGCCTCCGACCATTTCATTTTGTGATGTTTTCCCAGGAGTGTTGGGCAATGCCGGGTTTCAAAGTCTCTCCTCTCTGCGTATGGGTTTTATGTTTCTTCAACCTGATATCTAAGGGTCTTTTAGTTTCCTCTACGTATGACTGGCCCACATTCACATGGGACTTTGTAGATGCAATTCTTGGAGTTACGACTGTCTAGTTTTGGAGATCATGCTACCATTAGTTCTTGATGATCTGAATACCGTGTTAATATTATAATTTTTTCCTATCCGTTTTATTTTCTCAGATAATCCTTTGACATATGGAATGCTGAGTAGTGTTTTGGGTTTCTCTTCGGTCATGGCTGGTTGGTTCTTAGAGAGTTGTAGAGCAGTTTCTACCACTCGTTTCGGGTAACCATTTTGTTTAAAGTCTCTTCTGAAGTTCTTGATTTCTTCTTGTAGTCCTACCTCTGTATTACATAGTCTGTGAGCTCTGTCGACTAAAGATTTAATAATCCCTTTCTTTGTTGTTCCACTGTGATTGGAGTCGTAATTCAGATATTGGCCGGTATGAGTTGGCTTTCTGTAAACTGATGTCACAATATCCTCATTGTTTCTTTTGCGAGGACGTCCAAGAATGGTAGTGAGTATTCCCTTTCTTTCTCCATGGTGAATTTGATGGATGGCTTAATGTTGTTCAGGTGGTGTAGAAAAAGGTCTAGCTGACGGTCGCTATGGTTCCAAATTATGAACGTATCGTCTACATATCTGAGCCATAATTTTGGTTTAAATCTCGCTTTTTCCAGTGCTTGGACCTCGAACCAGTTCATGTAGATGTTGGCGATTATCGGTGAGGAGAGACGAACCATAGGAAGATCGTCGTCTTGTGCAAAGAATTTGTCCTTTAATTGGAAATATGAGTTCCTGAGGCAGCATTGTAGAAGTTCCATTATCCCCTAACCGGTAGCAAAGTTCTATTATGTAATTCCTCGTCCTCTAGCAACTTCTTCTGAATAATTTCTAAAGATTCTTCAACCGGAACATTAGAGTAGAGGCTTTCTACATCGAAGCTGACAAAACGATCTCATTTTGTAGTTCTATAGACTCAAGAATCTCTACAGAAATGTCTGGAATCCTTCACAAACGATGGGCTGCCATCTTGAAATGGTCGTAGAATTGGAAGTAAGAACTTGGCTAGTTGGTATGTGGGTCCATAACGAAAGCTACATGCCGCTTCGACCAATAACTAGCATTTCATTAGAATGTTGCCAGAGTTTGGGCAAAATCGTAAAAAATGTGTATACATTTTTTTCTTCAACGCCTATATGGGTGATTTCGATTTGTAACTGTCATATTCGTGTCCTTGTATTTCCAAAGAGAATATTTTAGTTCATTCCAGTTATAACTGTAAATGCTACATACTTTTTTTAATTTCTGTTTTCCAAGAATACTATTGGCAAAAAATTGATTTTGTATTTTTAAAAAGCTGAAATAAAGGGCACATTTGTATTGATAATGTAAGTACCGTGGCCTGTCTAGGAGCACAATTTTTAGATAAATAGACACTTTTATTCGAATACAAAATTTTTTGTATTGCACGGTTCATATAAGTAAAGTTATATTAGAAGGTACAGTTTCACAGAAATTGTCTTATATATTTTTTTTTCCTCATTACAAACGCTAATGATTGGAATGCTGTTTTTGAAAAAACAAAACACACGTGCAATCAGCATCAATGTCACAAGTTTTTCTGAAAATTTTGGCAATTCAGAGTCATTTTACAAATTTGATACAACAAAAACCATTGAAAAACGATATGTCACAAATTTTTATGTCAGTACCATGGCCCTTTGTTTTCAGAAATATCATTTTTTAGTGAAATTTGATATGTTTTTCTTTCTTTCTATAACAACCTTAGACTTTATTTGGGTCGCGTTAAAAATATGTAGAATTTACAATGGAACGAATTTTGAGCAAAAATGTCAGTGCCGTGGCCTGTCAGTACCGTGGCCTTTTTTTCGTGAATTTTCATATAATTTATGTTTGGTAAAAGTTGTAGTAGAATCATTTAATGGTTGGGTTTTGTAGATACGATGTGCATATAAAAATTTTTCGTAATTTTTGAACATATTTATAAATGAAAATTTTCTGGAACTAATATGACAGTTACAACGGAATCACCCATATCTTGAATACAGATGGCATTACGAAAATTTTTACTAAGCAAACCTAAATTATTTTCATTTTCTACCTATCCTAGAAGCAGGGTCACCATTTTTTGAAACACCTTGTAAACATAATATTTCTTTATGATAATTACGTTGCACCAAAAATGTATGTCTATTCAACCTAAAAAGAATACGAATAGTTATGGAATTCATAAAGGGGTGCCAAGTAAGAGACATAGGTAGAACTACGAAAGATACAAGAAAGTACTGGAAGTGGATACTGGGATTACAAAGGAAACACCAGGATGCATAGTGTAAGAGAAAGTAAAAATAGAATAGATAATAATACAAACAAGAAAAAAGCGGTGAGGTATGAGGAAAGATGGGGAGGAGGAAAGAGAATGGGATATTATACAGAATGTTGGAAAGAGATTGAAGCTCAAAAATAAAGAATGGAGAAAATGAAAGAAAAGAAATATGGAATGAAATGAGATAAAATGATTGAGGAGATAAAGAAAAAGCATGGAAACAGAGATTGCAAGAAAGAAATCAAGATACATAAATACAAGAAATAATAGTAAGTAAAAAAGGTAAGTATAACGAAAAGTTTTGGGAGATTTGCAGAAGGGATATTAAGATATATAATAGGAGAGAAAAGTTGAAGGAAAAACTATTGTAAAGTCATCCGGGAAACATTCTTGAACAGTTCTATAATGAGTACAATAATTAGCGCAAAAAATTATAAGAAAATGTATGTAATTACAAAATTGATGACGTTTTTAATCATAAAATTTAAGAACGTTGGTTGGATATAAATATTAGATGGTTTATTGCATTTCGAGTCCAGAATTTAATTTAACTGAAAGTTATGACGTACGTCAAGATCGTAAAGGTAAAATTCTACGTAAGCGCAAAGTTAGTTGTAATTACAAAACTCTACCTTTACGGGTCACACATTCAGTCGAGTTCAAGTTACTGCATCTAATGGAACAATTTCAAGTACCATAAAACCGATTTAAATACTTAGTTTACAATTAATTCTGCTTCGCTGCTTCCATACATTTATTTGTACGATAGTTTCTTTGTCAAAACTTCGTAAACTTATTTAATCGGCCCAATTGTTTACGATAGCGAAAGCATCACAGAAATTTGATTTGAGAATATTTGATTACAAGGATTCTGTATCTAGAAACGGTAGTTCTATATTTATTTTACTGATCAAATTTCAAGTTTGCGTAGGTACGTTCTGATGCCTGTTTAGTGAATTTCCGATATCCTACGTAGACGAACCTTTAACCGCCCATCATCCTAAAAGCTTATTCCATTAAATTCTGTCGGAAACCGAAGTAAATTAAATTTTCGGTCCAAACACTATTTGTTGATAACATGTTTAAAGGCAACCTGTCACACTGCAAACTGTATACGTGAAATTTTCAATTTTACCAATTTTGCAGTTGACGTCTTCGTATAATTTTAAAAATTTTAAAATTCAATTTAGAATTAAGTGACGATAAAGTCTAAGTATTGGTGTATGCCGTTATTGATTTACGTCGTATAATCGATTTTAAATGAGCATATCATGTAAAGAATAAAGGTTTTATGACTACTTTTATGTCTTTAAAAATTCCATTTTGGCACTTGGAATTCATTAACTTAAAATAGCGAAACTAATTACTGCTTTCATACACTGTTTTTGTACATTTTAATTGGATTAAATTAGTAAAAATTTTATAAATTTAATTTCTTCCAAACGTTGACAGTCTATTAATATACAAACGGCAGAAGACATCTATTCAAGCACAAAATTAAATCACTGAAGCGAGATGCATTGCTACGAGTTGAAGAACGAATGAGGTGCACGAAGGTTCTAGCAAGCTTAATTTCGATTAACGTCATTATTATCTATGACGTATGTTTTCAACCATGTTAACGGTGTTATAAACTGCTCATATTTCATTTTCATTCTCCAGGAATACAACATATAAAAGAATATTAGCAAAACTTAAGTAACTACACCTAAAGGAATTATAAACAAATTGGTAACTCATCTGCAGGTAGTCAATCGCAAATTCAAGGTGAATTGCATGTCAGGAAAGTTTTCCAAAACAAACCCAATCGTGTTCAAAACGTCGAAAAATTTTCTTTTTTCTCTTCAGGATTCACTGATATCAAAGGACCGGCGTTGTTTAGTTTAAGTTCAAAGTAGTTGATTAAAAGAACAACAATCACTACTTTTACTTTCTACTAGTATACCGCTCAATGTAGCCTTCTGCTACAGCAAAGATGTCCATCCACCATAGATTTTAATATTGACAATATTTTCCACCTTTGTTTTGCTAATAAAGTGGCTGAATTTCTACCGAAGCAGTAGGTAACTAAGATGTCTACTACAACTACTACAAAAACTGCATTTGTTTTCACAGGACACTTGCTTCATTGATAACTAAAATTGTACTCAAGATAAGATAAGATCTGAACCTACAGTACGTTCAGTAGGTTAAGTTCCCTAAGAAACCTTGGAGTAATTTTTTCTATTTTGAAGAAACGTTTTCTGAAACAGTTTCATATTCTAAAAATCGTGGCTTCGCGTTTCGTAAGACGATGAATGGGGTCGCCTCACCCTTGGTAGCCCGACCTAGTGTTCTACATTTTCCTTCTGTTTCTCTCCATGGAGTACTTTACGTATTGTGTGCTAGCCAATACCACAAAAGACCTCTGGCCCTACGAATTGCGTGGCAGTCCCTTTCATGGCAAGGGTGTTCACCTACTCGTTGTCAAGAACCCCAGATTGTTCCGGTACTCAAGCTAGGGTGACCTTATTACATGCCCCAGTTCATTCAGTTCCATTTCTCACCATTCTTCAGTTGTCGACACAGCTCTCAACGCTGAGATGGGCGCCTGGCCATGATATTGATATCTCTACCGATATACCCTATTCGCTTGAATTGCAACTAGCTGTGCATGTGCTCATGAGTATTTCGTGCGTGGTCCAAATACCCTCGCTCGTGTACCCTAAGCCGTTCTTAATCTTTCTGTAAACTAGCAGATCTGGAAAGAAATTGTCCCAGCCGCTAAATCTTTCTTGCTTCTTAGTACCTTCCGGAAATTAAAAAAGTTTATTAATTTATTATAGGTATATATGTTTATTTCATCCATTTTTGTTGTTACCATTCTGACAAAAGTCTAATCCTGGAACACGTTTCTTAACAACAACTCTGGCTAAGGAAGCCTAAATATTACAAATTAATGGCCAATTTTTCAGTCATTGATTAACTCTAATATTGGGTTTACTGTTATAGTGTTGTCTCTTTGGAAATTAATCAAAAGTTAATCGTAATCAGATATTGAAGAAACTGCCCCTTAACTATCATGAATTTAAAATCTATGATTTTGTATAACTTTAAATTGTTGCAACTAAAATACAAAACAAATAATCAGTTACGAGTATAATATCACAAAAGCATCGAAAATGATCGATTATACTTGCCGACCATGAGAAGTATTTTGCAAAGGAATACGTGGAATGAGGATTATTTTTGATGGTCAAGTGGTATTCGTTACGATTATATAACAAAATAAAACACAATGTTTTTGGAAAATCTATTAATCCGGCAAAACGTAACAGGTACGATTTTTATTTTCTATTATTGTTCTAGACGTCGACTGTGAATTACGTTTTACGATCATGTCTTGGCTAAAATTTAAATTTAAAACCAATATGTACCCTTAACATTACATAATTTTAATTTCATTTTGGTAAAATGGTAAATATATGAAACTTTTTTACAAATAGGAAAGTGTATTGTTTTCTTACAACTAAAATCTAATCCTTATGTACCAGCAATAACTTATTCAGTAACAATATTCAATTATAGTGACTACATTGATTGAAGTAACGTTTTACTAAAAATATTGTTTTCTTTCTTATTCTAATGAAATAAAAATTAATAATCAGAAATTAACATGCACAACATTTACATTTTACAACAGTTAGCAAAACAATGCTCAATAGTCAGTTAATTAGGCGCAGAGAGATGAGATTTTTTTCCACTTTGTGGAAAATGGTTGTAGTTTAAGAATTAGTGAGCGTGGCGGTTCAAGAAATACAATTAATTTAATTAGAAATCGCCACATCACTATAAACTGAAAGTGATCACTGGTAGTTTAAGATCAATGAAAGTTAATCAATTTAAGAAAGAAAAGCCGTGTCGACAGTGAAATGTATGTATCCTTAAAAACTTTAATGTAATTGAACAATCTTGTCGCGCCGCTGGAAAGTTATTCTAGTAAATCGGGTTACTTGTTGTAAAAGTAAAAAACCTAAAACGTAAAATCTTGCACCGTTTTGACCGGTTGTTAAGTCATCTCCGACAGTGACATGTTTGTATCCTCAACAAATTGGATGTAATTGACTACTGATGTCGCGTACCAAAAGGTTATTCTCGTAAATCGGGTTAGATTGTTGTGATAGCCAAAAATCTAAAACATACTAACATTAGAAGATCTCGCACTTTTCGTCTTAATCGGTTGTTCAGTCGGAGTACAATACAGTTCGGGGATATTAGCTTCTTTGGTTTCGCAGAAAAAAATGTGAAAACAGGATAATCAGCTGAACATTTATAATCGACAACCGGTCGTATCATCAAGAGGAGATGTACTGCTTCTCCTTATTAATGATTATAAACCTGCGAAAAAATGTAAGCGTTTAGTAGTTAGAAAGGTATTGTGTCTTGTCAAATTTGGTTTTGATCTGGGCTTGGAAGCGTTGATAGCTGTCAGCAATGTCAAGTCTACTAACACAATGCTGGTTACCAGCTACTATTATGAAACCATTTATTATGATTAATAATATGGTCAAAAAATACTATTTTAAGAGCTTGACTGGATCAATTGAATACTTTTTTCTGCGGGTTTATTTGTAATTGCTACAGGAAGGTTTAAGAAAAAGGAAAGAAAATGCTTAAAAGTACTTCCGTCAATAAATATGTTTTGGGCAAAATAGTTTGCAACAATAAGCTACAAAAAAAACTCATTGGGAAAATTACGAATCTAGACGTATTTGGTAAAACTATGGTTCATAATTTGTATTTTCTATGTAATCCGCAACCACATCTTCTAAGCGAACTGTCTAACTTCTAACTCTGCAGACTATGTAATAGGATATGTTGTCTTGTCAACCAAAATAGAAGATCAATTTTACTTGGAGATGGTTGAATTAGAGGAATGATTACATGTTTACTAACACTGCCGTCAGTAAGTTTCGCATCAGAAATATATTTGGATAATCAGGGGTGTTCTATTGAACATTTATTTTACTGCATTTAAGTCCTTGTTTCAGTCATCTTCAAGTATGTATCCACTAAAGATTCCTGATGAGTATTTGAATTTATATTCAATGGATTGATTATATGCATCGTCACATTTGATATTGCCGATGCTTTGTTTTTCTCTTTGACTTTGTAGACAATTTTTATTTCTCAATCACAACGTTACAAGATTATTCAATGACTTACAAGAGTAAGGATTAAGAACGTTTTCAAAAATTAAGTCTAAAATCTAGTAAATACTCCCTCCATTCTTATACTTTAAGCTAAATCTTAGAATGAGTATACTACACTTTTTTTCCACCTATTGGTGCTCGATTTCCCTGAAATTACAGGTAAACTTTTTCTAACGTTTCCTTCCAGCTAAATTATTTTCACATTTTTGTAGAATGAGTTCAAGAAGAACTTTACGAACGTTTTGGGTCATTGTTACTTCGCCCATATAATCAAGTTAGTAACGTTGACGATTAACTTTAGAATTAAGTTAGGAGTGATGTTGTTGTTTTGTTAAGTGGTAAACGTAACTTAAATATCAATGAACAGTGCTTTCACCTTTAGGAATGCCGATTGGAATGATAACATTTTGAAATTCTTTACAATTTGCAACTAACAGTTGTAGATAACTATTTGAGCAGAGCGTCAATTGAAAAAGGTTGGGTACAGGATTATAGTCCTGTTTTTTGCTTTAAATTGCATTTGGTATAGCGTTCGTCCTCAAGCCTCTCCTCTTTCTTTTTGTAGTAACTCTGCTGAAGACTGAATCAGACTGTCCAAAATCAGAATTATTTGTATTGTTAGGTATTATTGATTTGTGCAAAACATCTAGCTTTGGAATTATCAGGCGAATGATCAGACGCCAATGAAATAATTTTGGAGGTACAGGTGTGGGATTTTAAGATTGTTTGAATTTCTTTAAAAGCTTAAAATCCTTCACATTTCAATAATTTGAAAATGGCATTAACAGAAACCTACTTTCATCAAATTGCTTAGAGCGTTAGCTCTAAACTTTGGCAGAATAATCAAAAAGTTTGAAGAAAATTATTTAGGGTAGGGTGGGGCAGTTTGGTCCACTTTTTCGATTACATAGAGTTTGCACAATTTTTGTTTTTGAAATGTCTTATATAGAATAGTTAGTAAGGTATGTGTATAAACCATTTCTATAAGCAAGATTCGAAATATGTAAGTAGTTTCAAGGAAAAAAAAATAATAAGATCACCTGAGTGTTTTCCCAATGTGCCCCACCATGAGGTAGTTTGAGACGACTGTGGGGTACATTGAAATTACTGATGTATTCTTGATTTGTAACCATTTAATTAACTCAATAAACTTTTACATAAGAACTTCAACTAAACTAAAAAATTCTCAAGATACTAAAATAAAATATTTCCAGCATTTTGAATTTTAACTGAAAGTTCATAGTACATTATAGTTCATGAACGATATATCAAAATTCATATACGAAGTCAGTCTGCTCGTACTACTCAACACTTTTTTTGGTTTTGGCAATTTGAGGACTATGTTCTCTTTGAGAACGGAACCAATGTCATCCTAAGTTGGGTAGAAAAATCCACAATTATTTTTCCGCAGGAATTTAACTACCGGTTCATCTTGATCGGCCACATCTTAAACGCATCCTACATAGTGATATACAGATCTTTTTGTTGCAAAATTTACCAGGATGAAGTCTCCCACACCGATTTTGGTATCATCAAGTAATCCGTCGAGTTCATAGTCTTCAGTCAAATCAGTGTCTGAATCTGATGAATAATTTTTGATGTCGTAAGATACATCCAAATCACTTGATGAAGAGCTATTAACTATTCTTTTGGAGCCTTGCGACCAACGATTGAAATTTTATTTTCCTTCTTTTTCTTACGTTCATCAAATGAAGGTAAGATGATCTCTTTTTTCGCCTTCTCGCTTTTCAATTCTATTAGTCTAGCTTTGCTACAGCTTCCTTTATTATCTTCTAATGATACTACTTTCCGTTTAACTGTTTTCAATTTCTTATCTTCTCTTCTTTGTGTTTCTAGCTCAATTTCATTTTTCATTTGTGCTCGTATAGATTCTCGACCGACCTTGCTTAGCGAACTGTTTTCTTCTGATTTGTGGCAAGTTTTGGATATAGTCTTATATCTTTCGGACTAAGAAATTGTTTGTAATCGGTTTCAGCTGTTTGAGAGACTTTATGTAAAACTGTGTATACAAAATGATTGATCAGTGAAACAACAAACTTCTTAATACTATCGTCAGCTCTAGCTGGAACTAAAATTATGTCACTGATTATATTAACTCTTGGGGAAACCTCAGCTGGTTCTTGTGTGTTATCTTGTTGGGAATGTGAAGTATTAGAGTTTTCTTCTCGATGCTAAACACCAAGGAAATCCATTATTGGCCAAATCCACATTTTCGAAATGCATTCATTATATTGGCAGGGGTAAAGGATAGATGATAAGGATTGGCTGTTAAATGAGCTATGTCGTATATTGTGATTGCCTTCCCAGGATGACCCAAAATGTAATCGTTAAAAGCCGTCTTACACCTAGCTTTGAAAGGGCCATATACACCCACCTCCAATGGCTGCATTTTGTGGGTGCAATAAGGTGGGAAGTATATCATTACAATGCCGTTGCCTCTACAATAGTTTATTGCAGCTAAGGAAACATGTATCTCATGATTGTCGACAATTAATAACAGTTTGTTTTCGATTGAACTATTCATATATCTCTTTATATGCTCCAGAACGTTGACGAAAATTTCCGAAGTCATCCACCCCGTCTTAGATGCAAAACCTACGGCACTAGTTACTGATCCAAACATGAATGCATCTTTCATCCGAACCCTTGGATATATATAAACAGGAGGAATTACTACACCTGTTGCTGAAATAATGCCACAAAAAGTTACCAAGTTTCCTCTTGCAGATCATACGCATTGACCAACTTGTCTCTGTCCACTTTGACTTATTATTTTTGGAGCCTGTAAGACGGTAGTGATTCCCGTTTCGTCAAGGTTGAGTATTCGATCAGGAGAAAAGTTGTATTTTGTTTGAACGGTTGCATAGTTTTCAAAAAATGTCTTGACATTAGCTGGATTGAAGGCTGAGGTCCTTGCAATGCTAACATTTTCAGGTTTCCTGTAGGAAAGTTTCGAATGCCGTTTCATGAAGCTCCTTATCCATTCTTTACCAGCTTGCCGATCTACAGACCACTTTGAAGGAAAAGTTTTATTAAGTGCCAACGCATACTGAAAACAAGGTTCTAGCATTATCATATGTTAAACCAAACTTCATTGCTGATGATTTTAAAAAATATTCCTCCAGTTCAGTTTCTTCAGATGCAGAAAACACCTGCCTAGATGCGTATTTTGAAGTTTGCGAATTCTCATCCTCACTAAGCGATTCATTCCCCGATTCGTTGTGTAACCGTAAGTTTCTTAGACGCATTTTATTTACATGTCTATGGCGAGTTGTTTTAGATATTCCAAACAATGAAGCAGCATCTCTTATTGTTCTATTATTTTGGACTACTTCTAAACCTGCCTTCTTCAAATTTGCAACATTTATGTCAGCACGATTCGTTTTTTCGTCGATAGTTTCTGACCATTCTGCAAAAATTATGTTCTGAAAATATTGATAGTAATTGCAATTTGTAAAAGAAGAATAATATTGTAGTGTGATTAGAAAGACATGAAAAAGAAAGTTTAAATAAATTAGCCAGTTCTAAATTTTATATCATCATTTTATTAAATGTAAGAAGCATTCAAAAGCTATAATCCGTTTTTAATTAGAGATATAGTGGTTCAAAATTGCCGGTAAAATATTTGCAATTTTAATTGGCTACTGGCGAGGCGTATTTACACAAAAAAGTTCATTTGCGCACAGTTTGTAGAGCATGAATTGCATCTTGCATTGCTTTATACGTCACTATCTCTAATTAAAAACAGAGTAGGTAGCACGTGCACTTTTATTTTGCAGAAATATACGTAAATCAATTAAATTTTTCGTTATTATTTTTGTAATAGTTGATCAATAGTTGAATTATAATAGGAGCAGATTGGAACACTATCCTAAATTACCCCAAGAGTTTGTACCAATCTGCCCCAAACGACAATTGTGCATAAAAACTACAGCAATTCAGTCTAAGTCACACGTGACGTTCGCATTTTCACGGTGAACATAACCTGAACTATCTTAGATTCATGTGAAACATTATAGAGAAACACATGCAAGAGCTATGAACTTCACGATCTTATTTACAAGATGTCACAATACTTACTTTGGACTGGTAAATTTTTCGACATGTGATGAAATATAAACTCACATTGAGAGGAAATTATTCATTACAGCCACTAAATTTACACTGGTTCAGCAATACTACAGCGACATATCTCAAAGATTAGCAAGTAATAAGGCGGCAATTATGAATTGTCCCAAGGTGCCCTATGTACCAATGTACCCCACTCTACCCTACTTCATTTTTAGTGATTTCTTGTTAATTTTTTTAATAGACGTTTTGATGTAAAAATAACAAAAGGTTGCACCTATGGACTATGAACCGACTATGAATCTTATGTTACAACGTACAACATTAACATCATGCAAGAATATTTAAATTTCTGAAGAATGCAAATAGTCCGTACATCAAAATCTTTTGTTTCTGTAGAGTCGCCAGTGTTATATGCTGCCTTTACTCGTTTTATCACCTTTGTTTCAGTATTTGACTTGGATTGAGTATTCTGACCTAAGTTTCGTAGTTTATAAATTCGTTATTGATAAAAGCGACACTTTGTAATTTCGCTTAGGTATCACATAGCGTAAAATTTGACAATTGTTGCCAATATATGGAAACAAGGCATTAATTTATAATAAAGTAAAATTGATAACATTTGTAACAAATTAAATCTCTTCGTTGTTTAATTCTTAAGTTAAATCGTTATAAATTTTGTTACGCCACTAGGTTTCCATAATAAATAAGAACAATCGCTGTGTTTCTAGAACTCCGATCGAGAACATTTAATTATCTATTATATATAAAAGCGTCATCATAAATTTAGGGGGCAGTTCGAAGTTATTAGTCGTTATGTTAAGTTGATATAAATTAAACGTATGTAAGAGTTGATGTGTTTTATATAAGTTAAAGACTGTACGAGTAATATAAATTATAAGTGTAACTTGATCCGCTATGTTTTTAATCTTGCGCTTCGAGCTGCGATAACGAAAACAAAACAAACGATAAAGTTCGTAACAATACCTAAAGAAACCACCTGACACGTATTTCTCATCAGAAACGTATATATGTGTAAGGTACTAATGATATATTTAATTTTTAAGCAACCATTGCAAATTAATTAATTTAGGCAGAAATCTAACAGTATTTGCTGCGATACGTTTGTTACCCTTAAATTTGACAATAGCGGCGTTTCACATTTGTCAAATTAATTTGATGAGTGTTGGTTTTGCCTGTTTTTTATTTTGTCATTGCTTGTCAATGATCAAATGTTTGTCAAAAACAAATGATGGTGTTTACACTATCAAATTTATTTGACGGAAACAAGTCAAACCTACAATATGAAGAACGTTTGATAGATGTGAAACAACCTTTATGGTTTATGCCTTAAATCTATTTCTATTTCTACTTTTTACGACTTATAATTTTAAGTAAAAGTTGGTATAGTTATTTATGTAACAAGGACAAAAATGCGCTTTTATGTACGAGACTGAATTTGCTGGCCGAGGCGTTAGCCGAGGCAAGCAAACAGGCAGGTTATTAAAAAGCATTTTTTCCGAGGTACATATTAATTTTCCGTTGACCTTAAATTAATAAATTTTCTATTGATTACCGTTTACTGAAAACAAAATGTTTAGTAATTTTAAACAAAAATTTTACGTTTGTTCTGATTTTACTGTACCTAATGTTCACTTCACCGTTCAGTATTGTAACATTTGTGTCAAAATTTATTAAAAAGGAAATAAAAGCTTTCCGCGTTCGAATATTGTACCGATAAAGCATTTGTTTACAACAATCACATAATTTTATAAGAGCACTTGATTATGATAGGTAATAGGTAAAACATGTACTTTTTTATAATTTATTAAAATAATAAAAATTACATTTAGGTAGTATTATTTTGAAGTATATTTAAAAATGTAGTTATAGTTGGAAGCCTACCCTCAAAATTAATGCATTTCTTTAATTGTTTATGATCAAAGATGTAATGAAGTTTCTCCTATTAAACACATTAAAGTCGATTCTTACTAATTGGACATATAATAGTTATAAGACTGAGTTTGTACCGTGGTCAGACTTATAATCATTTTATATTCAATAAAAATATTGTTTTTGTTCAAAGTTGTGTGGGATTGAGAAATTGAGGTTATAAATGGAAGTAAACAAACAATATTCTGCAGTATCTAAAATGTTTCAGTATGTACCTAAAGTACTGTAATATCCTATGTAGTCACTAAATTCATCCTTTCTTAAAAATAGGTTTTTTATACTGGTTACTTCGACTTTATTTAATTTGACATAAAAATAATAATTGACATTGACAGATGTTTGCGGACGAAAAGTGTTTGCGGACGAAAAGTATTACAGTTAAAAAGTGTTACTTTATGATTATTCAGGGAGTACGTAAAACTCAATTTTATAATGAGGTCGACGGAAAATGTATTATAAATAACAAATCAACAATAACCTCGATTTTGTTGGTATTAATTTGAACTACACTTATAGAAATAACAATAACCGTATAATCATTGTATAATAATAAAAACATAATAATCAGATTATGGTATGATGGGACATGTTATATGAATAAAAGAACAACAAAATATTTGCTTTGTTAAAAATTCAACGCCTGTTAAAATATTTTTTAAATTGTGGCGCTCATTCTAACTTATAATCACATACTAAAGAACTGAATAAAATCGTATCAATTTTCTGAATGCAACGAATTGCTACTTACTACATTCTATTATATCAGAGAAATGGTTATCGAAATTACATTTTACACGAAAAATAAGATATTTACGTGCTTTTAAATTAGTGCTACTTTGTAAACGGGAAAAAACCTGAACAGTTTCCGTAGGAAACGTTCAATTTTTACGTGTGGTTTTGCCGACGTCACACTTCCCTAAAGACAGATCGGTAATCAATCTTCATTTAAACATTTAAACGTAATTTCTAGCTTATAGCTGTTTTCATATTAATTGCATCGAATTTTTGTTAGTTCATAAGCAAAATCAACGTTCATTTAATCTGTTTTGAAGATCAAGCTTATTTGACTTACTGTTAGAACCAGCAATTGTAGCTTTAAAAGGATGTAGCAATCAGTTCTTAATTAATCATAGCTGAGATACGTCAGCTGCTTCGGTAAACTTAAATAATAAACCCGAAAGTAAAGGAAGTCGTGCCAGTAATAGCACAAATATACTACCTATTAGTAGAACTATGTACAATGTATATTCAAGGCTTACATTTTAGTTAGATAACATCTGCTTTAAAATTAATTGAAACTAAACCCTCAAGAACTTGAAAATTAAATGACCTTATTTTCATAAAGTTTGTGTAATTTTTCTTGAAACTTCATTATCTTTTAGATTGTTTATTAAATGTTTATTTGCATTAAATCGATTTGGTTTGTCAAGCACTAATTCTTTTGACAAATTTCAAAATGTTGCAAGTGTCAGTTTTAGAGTGCAGCTGAAAACAGTACATAACAAGTGCTTAAATTTAAAAACTGGGCTGAGCAAGCCGTGGAATTGAATTAAGTTAAATATTTTTACAGTGTACACAAAGTATAGCAAAATAACATAATAATAAATTGACAGAATTTAATGTTTTCCTAGATACTTTGCATTCTAACTTAAACTTTGTATTAGGTGACTACTTTGTTAAAAACATTACTAAATGCCAGAGAATGTTCTAAAACCTACCCAACCCTGTTTTATTTGAACACCCGTTATATGATACTACACTATTTTAGGCTGTAGCGATTATTTTAACCAAACTCTCCTTGTACGTCGCAAGGTGTAACCTGATGCAAGACTACACGTGATCATTTATTTCAACATTTTTAATTGAATATAGCGTGGAAGTCACACACAGAACGAATTATGAACGATGTTTTCTATAGAATTCTGAACAGAATCATATACAGGGTGGCCCATTAGTGCGAGGAAGGTGTATATCTCGGAAAATATATGGGGTTAGAAAAAAACTTTCGCAATGAAAGTTGTGCAAATCAATAAGATGCACATTTTAAAATTATTTTTGTTTATACAGGGTGTTCCATAAAAGTGCGACATATCAAAGTTATGTTTTTTTAAATGGAACTACCCTTTTTTTATTACAAATTTGGATTTCTTGTGAAATTCTAATGTAACTTTGTGCATTATACATAGTATCTAAAATGGAGAGTTTTTGAATTATTGCACTTTTTCAGGAAAAATTGACGTTTCGAAAAAATTAAATAACTCAGTTATCCTGGATTTTATCCAACTGCGATTTCGTAGCTTTAATATGCATTACATGTGCTAACTAAAGCTAGTTGTTCACATTGCGAAAGTTTTTTTCTAACTCCAATATTTACCGAGATATCCACCTTCCTCGCACTAATGGGCCACCCTGTATGTTCAGTTCAAAAAGGAAACAACTCCGTTAGAATTAGAAATGTTTCTGTTTCAAACTGAATGATGTCACAGGTGTTCTTTTTATTTCCCCGTGTAATAGAAGAGAAGTTATGTTGTGTTTGAAAACAAGTGCCGGCGTAATACTTTCTTTGGTAGTTAATGGAGCTCTGTAAGAAGAAAGCAAAAACAGAACCACACCGGCCTTTCTATGAAAATTTGCAATCGCAAGATGACAGAACAACTAATAGACCCAGAACAACTACAAACAAAAATACGGATTTGGAAAATGAAGATTGTGGGGAATGTGAATATTCTTGAGGATACCTATTTCTTAAGTTTGCTTTTTTCATTCTTTAAACACGTTATCTCAGAAAAGATATGTTACTTTCACTTAATAAAGTATTGTTTCTGGTCAGCTATTTTCCCTACCTTGAAAGGGTTTATTCTAAAATTATTATTATTATTATTACTCATTGGAAAAATTTGTTATCTTTGAGAAAAACACTTAAAACCCAGGGAAAGGTTCAATTTAGAAAGGAAACATTCAATATTTTTAGAGAAACATGTCAAGAGCTGAGATAAGTTTCAGTTCAAAAGGAAAACATTAAACTTTTTTTTTTAAATTCCTCTTTTGATGATTTACTATGTGAACAAATGTTTGTATTATTTAGTGCAAATGGGACAAATATGAGCGAGTTTTAATTTGCATAAAAACTTCAAACTCGATTATCTCAATATGCAGATTTTTTAGATGTTTCCCTTTACAAATACAGGGTGTTAGGTAAATGTCCTGACAAACTTTAAGGACAACATTATGAATCTATTACGGACTATGAAGTCCTTTGTCATATTGTAATTAGATACAAACTTGGTCTGGTAATCCAAAGTAAAAGATTGGTTACCAAAGTTTGTGTACTGTTGAATATTTCCTTGTTGCAATAAGTATTTCTTTAATTTGATT
This sequence comes from Abscondita cerata, assembly GCA_030710515.1. Taxonomy (NCBI): domain Eukaryota; kingdom Metazoa; phylum Arthropoda; class Insecta; order Coleoptera; family Lampyridae; genus Abscondita; species Abscondita cerata. Next base: position 30,834 of record JALBCR010004419.1, read on the forward strand.
AGATGGAATATCATTAGAAACGAAAAGTCACAAGTAAGTGCTCAAAGTGAGCACCATTCGCATCTAGATATACTTGTGCTCTGCAAACCAAACTGGTGTGTACTCGTTCTAGTACAGGAGGGTTATTTCTACAAGCATTATATGACTGTGGAGATCATTTTCATTATCTACAGTAGTTCTGTACACGGCCTAACTGATGAAATCACAAATATTTAAGTCCAGTGATCCGGCTGACCAAAACACCAGACTACCTCTCCGAATCTACTTATGCAGGTCTGCCTATTTAAGAAATTTTGCACATTTAACCAAAATGAGAAAGGGTATTATCCTGCATTTACCACGAGTGGTTAAGGGTACATTTTATAATAGTTGCTTTCCATTTTAAGAGAGCAATACTGGCCAATGGCTGCTAGGAATAACATTAAAACAGTAATACACGATTGCATCACTTGCTTTAGAGTAAAACCTAAACCCGAACAATATTTAATGGGCTCGCTCCCAAAGGAAAGGGTAGTAAGGGCTCCGCCATTTTACAATTGTGGTGTGGATTATGCTGGTACAATTTTGGTCAAAAACAAGAGAGATCGTGGTTGCAAATTAATCAAATCATTTATATGTCTTTTGTTTGCTTTGTAACAAAAGAATTAGTGGTGGATTTAACTACAAACAAATTTTGTCGGCGCTACGCAGATTTATATCTCGTCGCGGTTTACCCTTAAACATATATTCCGATAACGGAACAAATTTTGTAAGGGCAAATTCTCAACTAGCAACATTTCATGGCATTTCATTCCTTCAAGTTCCCCTCATTTTGGAGGTTTGTGGGAGGCATCGATAAAAAGCGTAAAATATCACTTACAGCGAGTAGCGGGCAACATTAATTACACATATGATGAATTATATACCCTGTTGGTACAGATTGAGGCTATACTGAACTCCCGCCCCTGGTACCCTTATCGAATGATCCTAATGATACTGAACCTTTAACTCCGTCACACTTTTTAATTGGTCGTCGGTTGACAATGTTACCCGAACCCAGCTTGACTGATATAGCTGACAACAAATTAAACAAATATCAGCACACCCAAAATTATTGGAACATTTTTGGAAGCGTTGGAGTTCGAATATATTAATCAATTGCAGACCAGAACCAAGTGGAAGAGAAACGGTGATACAGGTGTACGTGTGGGTGCTTTAGTACTCCTTCGAGATGACAATCTGCCCCCATTACGGAGGAAACTTGGGCGAATAATTCATCCAGGAGGTGACGGTATAATTCGCGTAGTATCGTTAAAAACTTCTAATGGAACCATAGTTAAACGTGTAGTTACAAAGATTTGTGTGTTGCCCCAAGAAGAGCTTGACCTTCGGCATAATGTGTGATGACTTTATAAGTAAACTTCAAGATTTTATTGAAAGTTATCGCATTCAACGCGGGCGGCATGTTTACGATTGTAATCATTTGTCATGCTTTTAATAACAACGATTTGTTTATTTTAAATATTTTAGAGATGTTTATTTACTAGTATTGTGTTCAAGTTGTTATTTTGTGTTTCTTTTACTTTTGTAAAGGTCCTTTTAGTTTTAGACTTAAAGCGGATTGTCTGCTTTCTAGATATTTGTTTAAATTTCCATTTTTAGGTGTGTAATGGATGGGCCACTAATGTATTTATTGTTCGGCAACCAACCAATGACATTGTAGTATTTAAATTATGTTTACTTGAATGTTCAAAAATTGTAAAGAAAAAGTTAGTTTTATACGAGATGTCTTTTAGTAAAGACGATTATTACTCGCTGTACTCGAAACTTAAATTAAAGTTTATAAAAGTCTATAGTTTTTTTATTAAAGCTATAAATATATTCATGCTGGCACAGCGGTGCAACCGTACTTTAATTATTAAAATGAATAATCATTATATTGTTAATTGAATAGATATCTATCAGACAACATGCTTAAAATAATGAGAATGGAGATTGAAACTGGATATAAAAAAATTGATGAAAAATGTAAAAATAAAAAATAAGCAACACAGCAAAATATTAAAACGAGAGTGGAGCTGTAGCCACTGGACAGGAAAATATTTATACGTGGATGAAGTTTACTTGAAATGTTCACTCTAATTTTTGTTAAATTTTAAATAATGTAAGGTCAGGTTACTAATCTTTAAAGTAGATACTCTCATTTAACTTGTAGCACCATATAATGTCCTATTTTTGTTTTTTCAATGATACACAATCTCCAATGTAATAAACCACCAGTGTTACTAAATTTCCCCAACAAGAAAAGAAAGTAAATAAATAATACCCTTCTCAGAAAAACATAAAACCTACAAACCACCGTTGTCAGTTCTAAAAGACCGTACATGCTAAGTAACCCCAGAAAATAAAGTATACAGAAGTACATCACCCAATAAACCCTGATTAACAAACGGCTAATTGCCATATTATTCTATTAAAAAAGGAAATTAAAAAATGCAGCAAAGTTACATTCGTTGAAAATTTATTTACGCCTTTTCCTACCAAGTATAGGATAATGAAAAGTTACTAACCGTACAGGAACAATATCAAAAACCAACAAAGCCTCTTCAAATTAAGGTAATTAAACTGACAACGGTTTTAATTTACTTTATTGGTCAGGATGAGCTCAAAGAAGGCAAATTTAGGTTTTAGGTGGTTTTCTAAACTTGGAAGCAAATTTATTGTCAAGTCAAATCAATCCACTATTACACATTGAGCATCAATCTTACACAAACGTTAAAAGCATTTCTAAGCATGCGCTTAAATAAATTAAATTGCAGAGTTTATTCGATAATAAAATTAAAAATGTGCAAGCGCAGTTCATCAAAATTTTAAATTTTTAGTAAAAATCTAAAAAATACACCTAATCTGATAAAACCCACATTCTAAAAAGAAAAGAAAATTGTAAAATACTACTGTAAAACGCTAAGCTCTTCTCTAGACAAGAAAATATGAAAAACTCTCCTATTAATAAGATCCGCTCCACTGAAACTTTTTGTCGCAAAACATCCCTTCGAATAAATAATATTAAAACCTAAACACAAAATTCTTTTTAGCATTTCCCTAAGTACAATTGCATAATGAAATTTAGAAACGAATTTAAAGTGCTTTATCGCCGATGCCATCGAAGGGTCTTCCCGCTAAGAAGATTTAATCCAAATTGGCATTATTGTAAGGGTGGGTTTAAAATCGACTTTAGGTAATTTCCTCTTTTTCTAAAATCTTTAGGCGTTTTTAGATTAAATAGAAGTCGTTCTGATATTATCGCTTACAATGTACGCGGTAATAATTAGAAAACACAAGAAGAACCCTCACAAACGAGAACCTGTAGAATTTTAAACGAGACATAAAATTTCTCATTTGCTATGCGTACATAAAATCTCAGATAATGTTATAATAAGAATAACAAAAGTGAATTTATATTTTACATCAAACTCATAGGTGTTCTTCAAGATTGCGCTTTATGAATATTCAACGTTAGCCCACCTCGCTTTCCAACATTACCGGTGAAATAATGTTTCCGGAGGAAGGCCTTCCACATTGTAGACGTGCACCCTCGTAACTTCTTTGATCTAACAATACTTTATCCCGATCTTTGCAAGTTCATTATCGCCGTTGTTATTTTACTTCCATTCTTTTTTGTTTGTGTTCATCGATTCTATCAATACCGTTTTTTCGGTACATTTAATATTCGAAATGAAACGATCTGTTAGAAATGCTAATGCGTCTTTTGAATACGCTATTGTTACTGTTTTGTACAAAAACACGCCGTAATTTTAAAACTTCCGTGCCTTTTATGAGTTGAGGTAAAACTTTTTACTTTCAACCCGTAACTTAATTATGCAAATGCGATATCATCCTAAGACCATTAAAATTTTATTTGCATTTATTTTTTCTGTATAAGAAATTGATGTCTTTTTGCATACCGTTACATTTATAAATACAATTAATATTAAGTAACATTTCTGCTATACTCAGTATACTATTGGCGCGGAGTAATAAACCTGTCAGAATTATTGAATCTCCCGTATTGCAGTGGCGTAGGTACCTGATACGTTTGGAAAATCATATTTTAGTAGGTAAATATATTATAATAGTAAAATCTACCTTGATATGAATTATTATGTGGTTTCTTTTATTGTTTCAATCCTTACTTTGTGGAATCTATTTTTCATAGTAAATAATTTAATTCAGCAATATTCCACCGTTTAATAAGATATAAATAGATACAAAACTTTTGTAAACACAGTATTTGAATATAAAATTAAACTCTAAAATCGATAAATGACAAATGTGTCGTTTCTCAATTTGTCTATTTTAAATTTTAATTTTATATAGGTACGTATACTGAGTTTTACAAAAGTTATGAATCTATTTGTATCTTATTAAACTGTGGAATATTTCAAAAAAAATTATTTACTATTATGTGGTTTGTTTCTTATTATTACAATTAAGAATCGATATAGCTAAATAAAGTAATTTTAAAACAATTATTCTTTAGCGTCAAAATGTGTGTTGGATTATCTATCATCAGGTAAAGTGGGGTCGTTAGCGCAGTCATTACGGCAGACGGGTTGTAATTTCTGCGAAAGATTACAGATAATTAGTTGTTTGACCGAAGGGCTTCGTATACTTTCTAAATGAAAAATATGTTTAGTTTGTTATTAGCAATGAATCGGCTTGTTTGTTTGTTTGTGTGTTAGTGCAAATAATTTTGAAATGGAAAACTTTTCACCAGCAAAACGTGTTAAAAGTGGTGCGTTATCTGCTAATGAAAAAATTATAATTTTAAATGTGCATGACGCTGTTCGATGTCAACACCCTGCAAAAGTGTCGATGATATTGTAGGATTATGTTCTGCAATGACGGGAATATCAAAATCCACCATTTATAAACTAGTGAGGGAAAGAAAAAATTGGGACAAATGCTTCCACCCACTTCCATCTCCTGGTCGGCGCCCGATGGAATTAGATGATGCAATGAGGAATTCTGTCCGTAGAAAGGTTCACTCGTTCTACTTACGGAAAGAGATTCCTACAATCGATAAGATTTTACTAGCAGTAAATGAGGATGAAAATCTACCCCAAATGAGTCGTAGAACACTGTGGAAACTTCTTCGCAAGTTGAAGTTTACTTGGGAGAAGATAAATAGAAGATCCGTTTTAATTGAAAAACAAGAGATTATTACATGGAGGAGAAATTATCTTCGGAAATAAGAAAATATAGGCGTGAAGGCAGGCGTATATTCTATTTGGATGAAACCTGGATCAATGCAGGACATACCGTAAAAAACATGGCATGATAATACCGTTACGAGTGCTCGACAAGGATTTATAGAAGGACTATCGACAGGATTTCGACCGCCTTCTGGGAAAGGAACACGGTTAATTATTACTCATATTGGCAATGAAGATGGCTTTGTAGATGGTGGTTTGTTAGAATTCGAATCAAAAGAAAACTGGCGACTACCACGAAGACATGAATGCTAATGTGTTTGAAGAATATTTTGAGCAGATGCTAGATTTGATACCCCAAGGATCTATAATAGTTATGGACAACGCCAGCTACCACTCACGAAGATACGAAAATTTACCTACCAGCGCTTGGAGGAAAGCAGAAATTATAGATTGGTTATCTGTTAAGAATATAACTTTTGAGGATGACATGGTGAAAGAAAATTATTGGATATTGTTAAAGTTCATAAGAATAAGTATATACGTCATGTTATTGACGAAATGGCAAAGAATCGGGGCATTGAAGTACTGCGTTTACTACCTTACCATTGTGAGCTGAATCCTATAGAGTTGGTTTGGGCTGAAAGTAAAGGTGACGTCGCTCGTAACAATACCACTTTTAAACTCGACGACGTGAAAAAACTTCTGGAAAATGCATTAAACAAAAGTAACACCTGAAAGATGGAAGAATTCTTGTATCTCATGTCGTTAAGGAAGAAGACAAATGTTGGCAACTGGATAATTTAGTAGAGATAACATTGGAGCCAATTATTATATCAGTAAACACACAAGACAGTGATTTCTGATTTCAGTAATTCAGACGAGGAAGAAAGTTAAATGACCAAGCGTAATGTGCCTGAAACAGTGTTCTCTCTAAACACCATTTATTGTAACCATGAGTGAGTATTGTCAGTTATTTTAAATATACCTATTTTACCTACTAATGTCTTGTTATTTAAATAAACATTTTTATGCCTGTTAGTTTTATCTATTCATTTTGATAAGTGTCCATGACAACCACATATTTTATAATTGAGCTAAATTGCTTTTGATGCCTAAAATCTTACGTATTATATACCATTATTTTTGTATCTTGGTATAATACCCACATCTACGGCTATGATTCTAGTTTCGTCAGTACCTGGGCTGATGGCAAGGTGTTTACACAGATTAAACTATTGTTCTCCAGACCCTAGATGGGTCCATATGCTGCAAGGCGGCACAATGATTGTATTTTGGTTGGGTTTATTGGTTTGCCAACCGTAGAAGTACCGCTTTCACGAAAGAATTATTTCAAGCAATTATGATTTATTGCTCCCGCCAATTATACAGACTTTAAACAAATGCAAAAATTAAACACCACTTCGTGCTCAAGAGTGGTTTGTTATCTTAAACTTGTTATTACTCCCATCTTTGATAACTGACTGTGATTATGCTACGGTTTCACTTTCTAGACGAATTAGGATTACTATTCTGAAATATGATAATCTACTATTTGACTTAGATGAATTTCGTTTTATAATTAAATAAATTAATTAGGTATACAAAAAATCTTTAAAACAATGTGTTGTAAATAACATTTTCAGGCCTCCGTCCAGAAACACTAACTTTACAATCGTCAAAATCGGCGGAAAATCGTTGATTACGGGCCTAGGCCGGTAAAATTACTAATGTTTGGTAACACGAGAGGGCAGGTCGATGCGTCGCGTATGACATATGACAATTGTTGAAATATAACCTTCTAGCCTTCTAGGAAATATAACCACACAAATTTTCTCTGATGTAACATTTGACGAATGTTTAACGCTCAATTTATGTTCAATTTGGATTAAAATTTAACTAAAAACAAGAAATTCAAGAGGTTTGCACTTAATCACAAATTGTAAAGCCCGAGTATGTTGGAAATTTTGCAAATTTAGGTACTTCACTTATAAGTTTTGAAAATGTCAAAAAATCGATTCGTTATAAAGTTACGAACCATATTGCATGTACATCTTAATGTACTGATGTATTATCTTTCATTTTTATTTATAAAAATAAAAAGCCAACAATAAATACTACATTTTTGAATTTAAATATTCGAAAACAAATTCGACTGATACCAACAAAAATTCTTTAGTGTCAAAATTTTACACAAAAGATTTACCTATTTTAAACATTTAAAATTTGTCGACCTAAAAATTTTGTGTGACACACGTCCAGAAACTGTTTTGCAAATATTCGCACTTATGGGGCCTCGGTTTCGCCTCGGCCCCACAACTTTGTGCTTTCACTGCAAAAGGCAGTTTTTGGCCTAGTGACACAAATAACTATTACCATAATGCTTGCTGCTAAAGGGTTTTTGTAAACTGTCGGTTTAACACGTACAGTGTCGCCGTGGAAATTACACACAAATGACATGAATGCCACCAGCATTTTTAATTGAATTTTGATTAGTTTTATGATATTTTTCAGTTTTGTTAAAAATAACAAAATTGAAAAAACTATTGTCAAAAACACATTTTCTTTGTCAGACAGCGTTTGTCCCCAGAGGGCTCATTAGCTCATACTAGTCGATAAGCCGTGGGGACATGCGCAGTTGACGGCTTATTCCTGTCTAAACGTGCATTTTATGTGAAGTTCAGTTATAAACAAGTTGACGGTATCTTGTGAAGATGTTGTTATGTGAGTTGTACTTTACGAAGGTAATTATAATTTATAGTGTCATATATATTTACTACCTACCGGTCCGATTGTAACTATAAACTAGTTGATTCTAAAAATGATTTTTACATTCTTCTGGTAGCAGTGTTATACCTGTTTTTCACCGGATTCAATAATTATGCACACTGTTTGGCATATGTGCAAAAATGGGTGATTACGAGAAAGACCAAGAAAAACTGATGAAGCTGTGGGAAGAAATACTGTCCGCTGACAGAATCCAATTTTCACCTAACGTCAGTGATATTGAACCATCAGATAATTCTGATTCAGATTCGGAGCGCAATACTTCTGTTATGTTCAAAAAGGGTTTAAAATTCAAAATCAAGTTCTATTACCAAAAGAAAACCACGGAGGCTTATCTCTAAAGACAACACTCTACATATTATAGCAACAGTCTGCAAGAACCTCAGCCATCTACTTCAACTTGTAAATTATACCGGCTTCAGATGGAGCTGCCGATAACAAAAAAATTGACGTATCTAGCCTTTTACAAAGTATCGACGAGAATAGTGAGGTAATTTTGCAAAACATCAACTATAGCAAGGATGATAATGAAGTTGTTGAACAACAAGAAGTGACTGTGAATGAAATTACATGGGGACCAATGACAGGTAGTAGCTTGAAAATATTACTTTTTCTCTACGTGCTACCGGAATCAATTCGGATATCTATGACAATTATCGAAAAACTCCCTACGATTTTTATAAAATGATAAGTACCGACAAAATATTTCAACTTTCGTCAACACCGAAGCGATCTTGGATTCACGCGAAACAAACCAACCGGGATTAAATGGAAACGTTTTTAGCGTATTTGTCAATATGGCTACGTTTATTGCAAATGCCGTCACTGCGTTGTTATTGGAAGAAAAGTTTTTATATGAGAATTCACTTTTATTTTTATGTCAAGAAATCGATTCCAAATTTTACTGAGAAATTTGGCATTTTTCCGATAACGAAAATGGTAATCCTAACAATAGATTGCATACAATTTCCCCATTGTTGCGGAAGCTGCAGAAGACTTCAAGCTCCGATAACTCCCGGTGAATTCATCTGGATTGACAAAACGCTTGTCCCTTTCAAGAGAAAATTAAAACTTAAACAGTATATCTCAAACAAGAGATTGAAGTTTGGCATAGAGCTTTTCAAATTATGTCTAGAAAGTGTTATTTATGACTGCCAAGTCTACTGCGGCGAGGAGAAGACATGACTGAATAGTGTACAGTTCTCCCGACAGTCGTTCTAAGTTTGGCACAAAATGTACTGAATACTGGGCAAACAGGTGTTGTTGATAACTATTATACATCAGTCGAGTTGGCTACAAATTACTTAAAGTTGACACACATCATAAGAACTCTCCGATCTAACCGGAAAATAACCTAAAAAATGTTGAATTCAGCAAAACTAAAACGAGGAGTAATTATAGCACAAAGAGCAACACAGGTATCATAGTGGAGAAATAGAAAGGCAAGAGAGACATACTGATGTTGAATACCAGACATGCTTTAGAAATGGTGACAATTTAGAAGAGGTATTCAGAGGTTTCGATGCCTAGAACTATTCTGGAACATAATAAACACAAGGATTATATCGATACTTCGAATCTTTGACTTTCATAGTATTTTTGATGATGACTTCAAACATTTTTTAAATCAGATGAAATCTTACAACTCATGTCTTCGTCGAGATGTGAATTGTATCGCAAATTTGCAAACGAACTCGTGATTGAGGCTGGAATTGTAAATGCATATCTAATTCACTAGAAAGTCACAAATGATAAATGACAATAACACAATTTCGTGAAGAGGTAATCAAAGGTAATCCAGCATATCAGTATTTTTTGAGATCATCTGAAACATACTTTTAAGTTTTATAAAGTGTGACACTGAAAGAAACCAGTCAAGATACCACTTTAAAGCATACACTATATGACACTGGGATTCCAAAATTGTTGAACAGTCGGATGAACAATAGCTAAAAATAGAACTCCGAAAACGAGACTATTATGTCAATCTTTGTTCTAAATATTACCTATTGTTTACCTTGTTTCTTTGAAATACATTCAGCTAAATTGCAATAAAAATTTGAACTACTATACATTCTTGTTTCACTTCGCCTGACAAAAAGTTGATGTTATAGAAGAAAAAAATCAACATAAGACCTACTATTTAGATATGTTGCTAAATGTTTCTCAACGTCCTATGTATGTTTCAATATGTTTCGTCGCACATACGGTGCCTGGACGGGATTTATTAACATTGTAACTGGAGGACAAGGTTTGTCCACTACAGGCACAATGGCTGGAAAAATTGATTTCAGGGGGATAGGGACATGTGGTAGATCCATGTATGTAGAATATTGGGGTGATAAATCATCATCTTTGGACTAAATCAAGCGTTCCACAACCATCTAATCTGGGACCATATTGTTGTTATTCATAACCAACATAGTAATAATAATACATATTGAATGTCTTCTATTTACTGATGCTGATTTTCTATAGAGTTTCATCCCTGACAAAGATGGCATTCGCCTGCAAAATAACTTAACAATTTGTCTCTCTTGTGCAATCTTAATCTGCTTAAAGTCAACATCAGTAAACGTAAAGTTTTATCTTTCAGTGGTCAGAAAAATTCTTTTCATTATGATTGTACTATATCAGCGAACATTATCAACTTTCGAGTAACTAACATTTGTGATCTTGATGTTTTGTTTGACTCAAAATTTACATGTTCTGGTCATATAGGAAGGCAATACATCATCTTCGTGTCTAAAAACGTTAGGTTTTGTTACACGTGATTTTTTGGGGAATGAGACATTTATAACTCTTTTTAATACACCGATATAAATTGGGGTAGCTTCGTCAATAAAAGCAGTTTTGGGTGGATTTAACCATTCTGAGTTGAGACATCTGCTACTTTTGACATTGACAATGACAGTTCTCAAGATATTAATTTTTAAAGTAAAACAAAAACTAAAGTTTTTTACAGGTTTTCTTGGAACAAGTGATAAAACAATTTCTGTAAGTCACTAATTTTTTTACCTTAAATAATTGTTACTAACTGACAAAGTGACTTACAGAAACGTTTCATCATTTGAACAAATCTACACCTTTTCGGCTGTAATTCAGAAACCGTGAGATGAGTTTCAGAAAGTGTAAGTTTTATTTCAGAAAACGTAATATGTTATTCAGATTTGTACATTGAATTTAGAGAAGTAGCAACTTGATTCAGATTAGTTAATCGTAATTCAGAAAACGTAAAATGTAATTCAGATTAGTGAATTGATTTCAGAAAGCGTAACTTTAATTCAGATTAGTAACTTGTTATTCAGAAACGTAATTTGAAATTCGAAAAGCGTAATATTTAATTCAGAAAGCGTAATATATAATTCAGATAACATTAGCTTGGTACTTTGATATACTATTTCCAACAATTGTATTTTTGCCAGATCAATTATACATAGTCGCTTATGTACACAGATCAATCATCTGAGAGGATAAATGTTCTGTACCACATTTTCTAGATTGTTGGAAAAAGCAAAATTCTTCTTGCATTTTTTAAATTGATTTATTTGATATGCCAAATAGCGCAAAAAAATAACGGATATGTAGAGTATGTTGCCTTAGAAACTTCATATACATTTATTTTTAATCTGACTTACATTTTGACTTAAAATTAATTTCCGAATGAATTTTAAAGATAACTGTGCAATTCAGAATCTCAATGACTCGAAATGCACTTATTAAATTGGAACCGTGTCAGCATCTTTTGCACTCGAAGTGTGCAGCACCGGTATTGCAAATCTCCAAAATGAAAACTGCCCATTATGCCGAGTTCCATTAATCGCAACTCATGAACTCCAAAGAAAAGGTATGAATTAATGTACATAGTATTCATATTCTACAAAATATAATTTCTTTCAGCTACAAAAGCATACGGAGCAAGATAGAAACAGAGTGGTTGCATGTGCTAATAAAGGGAGACGATTGGATAACCCTGGCTAAATCACTGTCCATCGATTATAAAACTGCCTTTCATTAGGTAAAATCTGGCAATGGTAGAATGTTGCCTAAAGGGGCAACAAACCGAAAACTTTAACAGAAGCAGAAATTGATGAAGTCATATCTTGGGTAGAGGCAGGATAACGGCAAAACCCTGAAACAATTAGTGGAAAAAGTCCTACAAAATTTTCCGAAAGTGATATCAGCAACAACTTGATTGGAAATTATTTAGAGGTAGGCTTTTACAGTAAAACAAGTTCATCATCAACCTATTACTTCATGAACACACAGGAAAATAAACAAAGCAGAAGGTTATATGTGTTTAGCTCAATGAATATATAAACGGAAAGCAATTCTCTGGATGGATGAAAGTAATTTTAATTTGTTTTTGCCGTACCAGGGACAGAGCTCTCGACAGTTGTGAGCGGTACCGGGAGCTTCTGCTTCAGAGGTCAAATGTTCACATAAATCAGACCATAACAACGGCTACTGTAATTTACCGACGGAACGAAGAAGAGCCCTGCCGTATCGATTGGCGTGGCGTGCGGTGACAGCAATATTCACGAAAACAATGACAGTATCTTGAAACCAATTGCAAGATTTGGTCATTATGAATAATCACGCCACTCGAGGTGCAGACGGTTATCAAGTAGACTGGGCTACTGTTGGGTTAACATATTACTCCAATGTTGAACCCGATAAGAAACCATTTGATTTCAAGTAAGCCAATGTTAGCGACTCTTCGCATTCCTCCAGTATTTGACTCAGTGGTTGGGCTGAATATCCCACCCTGAAGGGTCTTGACCAGGCAAAGATACCATTGTTGGGGTGATTTGCATCGAGCTGCACAACACACCACTACTTATAATGCTGCAGCTTTGGCTTTCAGAAGTACATGGATTATGAGCGTCATTTATATATAAATATAATTAGATATTAAAGATAAATAATTGAATATATAGAATTATTTAAAAATGATGTTCTTATTACAAAATATGTGTGTGTCTGTGTTATCTGATTACAAATAACACTTTCTGAAATACAGATTACAACATGAATTTCATATTACGTTTTCTGAATAACAAGTTACGCTTTCTAAAATTAAATTCACTAATCTGAAATCAATATTACGTTTTCTGAATTTACAATTTACTGATCTGAAATGCAAGTTACAGCACCACAAATTACAATTTACTAATCTGATTATATTTACAGCACCGAATTACATATTGCTAATCTGAATTTCAACGCTTTTCTGAATTCATTTCACAGTTTCTGAATTACAACTTGAAAAGGTGTAGTTTTTGTTTTACTTTTAAAAATTAATATCTTGAGAACTGTCAATGTCAAAGTGACAAATGCTTAAGTTTAGCCAAAACTGCAAAAATATATAGGTAGTGTCGTTTTGCAAAATTATCAGGTAAACATCATTGCAAAAGTAGAGTGGGTAAAATATTATCTATTTCAGAAAATATGCGCTGAAAAACAAAATTGACCTGCGAGAGAGTTTTACCGGATTGTTAAGGATCAAAGGTAGGATGAAGATGTGCTTCTACTACCTCTTGAATATTATCTCTGAAGAACAAAGGTGACCTATGAGCAATGGCCTCCTACACTGCAACACCAACGGTGCAGTGCACATGTCTCTACATTAAAGCTGAGGATCACTTCTCACCACGTCGCCTGCTTATTCTTGTTCGACCGTCATTATACCCAAACAATGTGACGTTTCAACAACGTCATTTCTTACCACTGTTTATAATTGCGTTTACAACATCGTAGTTCAGACAGTTTCGAAATATAGATTGGCCAAGTCTCATGGGCCACCCTGTATATATAGTGAATATGTTTTCTATAAATTATTTGGATTCCTAAAACTGTAATAAGTTAAATGGTAAAATGAAGCGCTTTAATTAAAATTAAAAATATTGAATAAAATAAAATTGATGAAAATTTTAAAATAAACAAGTTACATTTACAAGAAAAACGCTTTTACACTAAAAAAAAGTTAACAAAATATTTATATTAGGTACTACATTTAATTTTACAGAATTCATCATACCATTACTAATATACAAAATTCAAACATACCAAAAGTATAATCGTTAACATTTTAATTAATGGATAATGTTGTCAACTACTTAAATCTTACTTACAGTAAGTAATTTTAAAATCTTATTCGGGATATCTGGTTCTGACATTGACAAAAAGATGCGTTCATTCAATTTAAATTAAAACCTAATTACTTTGACACATTTGATTTATGGTGGTTAAATGCGAAAATGAAATTATGATAAATTTCTATTCTAATATAATTGAAATAAATAATTGTTACTTCGCGTAAATTCACGGCAAAATTGGCTATGACGTTTTAAACATGCAGTATTGCACGTCAATAGACGATTTATACAAAAGCTCTTTAGAGTGAAAATACTTTTAACACTGGGTTTATTTCCGTCACATGATGTATCAGCTGAAATTTTGAACATCACTTCGGAAAAAAACTGAATATTCTCAGTTTATGAGCCATACTACTTAATGTGAGGGCGTTGTTGACAGAATTTTTGTTGTATGTTTCTGTCATATTTTTTGTTAGGATCAACACTTTCGTTCCTGCGGGTAAAGTTTATGATGAAGAAACTAACTTTACCATAATCGCTTCAGTTTGAGAAAAATTGTCTTGAAACAGTTCTGTTTTCTGGAAACAGTAGCTTCGTATTCCGTAAATAAGGGTGTCTTCCTACAGCAAAATCTGCATGTCTAGTTAGTGGTGAGGTGAATGATTTCTTGGTAAGGCTGCTAAGTAATCACTGTGCTTTTGCCGGTGAAGTCACCCACTAAAGCTGAACCATTTCCTGGAGTAGGGGCATCCGGCTGCTCGTTACCAAGAATCTCAGAATTATATGGCATGACTAAACTCAAGATGACATATTGCATCCACCCCAGTTTATTCAGTTTCTTTACAAGTACTCGCCATCACTTGAGCTGATATTTGGCTGTAGGAGCTGAGATGGCAGCCTAGCTAATGGACATAAATTGAAATGTCTGCAGGTACGCATCGTTCAATTCCGTATGAAGATGCTGCTACATCTCCAAATTGAAAATATAATAAACAGCTTTACCAAGGCAAAAATCGCTCATAAAACCTACCACTGAGCGACCACCAAAAGATTAAATATTATAACATATAATACAGAACGCTTCTTTCGGAAAACGCGTGACTAGAATCTGAATGCAGAAGATTAAATAGGATGTTATGGGACTAAGCGGTCAGAAGACAGGCAAGGAGCCTAATAAAATTACAATCAGGGCAGTCTTTTACTACGCCAGAGAAGAAAAGTCGGAAGGAGAGTTGGCTTCATTATCAATAAACGATTGTGAAAATCAAATTCTAGCAGTTAAGAAAATCTCCTCGGTAGCCTTCTAGTGCTGAAATTAAACAAGAATTACAGGAGCTGAAGGTCGTTCAGGGTTTATGTAGCACTCGACAGCTGATCCCCATACTGATGAAGAGGTAGACATCCTTTACGAAGATATAATGTCAGCTCTAAAAGATACAAGAACACAATTCACCACAATCTGCGGAGATTTTAACACTAAAACTGTGGTTTTTAAAAGAAATTGGTCAGGAAGTTATGTGTCTGGCAGTTCAGGATACGAAGACAGATCAGGGGAAATCATTGACGGGCTTTGTTGCAAAAACAACGCTACCTAATGGAATGGTTTAGCCTATAAAAAACCACACAGGAGATGGACCTAGGAAGCAGATGGCAAGAACCCGTAATGAGATAGACTTCATTATTGCAGACAAAAAGTAACTGGTGAAGAACGTAACGGTACTTAACAATTGTAGGACGGGAAGTGACCATAAGATGGTGAGATGTAAGTTACAGATAGAACTGGCAAAAAGAAAAGATACAGACTGAGTAAAGAAAAAAATGAGCACAGGAACAACACCGACATATTCTCGGGCGTTCCAAGCACATGTGACAACCTATTTTAATGCTGACCATTAGACACAGACATCGAAAAAGCAAGCTCTGCTGTCTCATTATGCATTGAAGGAAAGCCAAGATAGATTTTTTCTTAAAACTAAAGAAAGTTAAAGTAAAGAGGCAAAAACCTAATGTTAGAGCGTTAAAATGAGAATTAACAGAGACAGCACCAACGAAGAATTAAGAGCAATAAATAAAAAAATACCAAAGACGATCAGACGAGATGCTAGAAACTACCGCAGCAAAAAGATCCAAGAAATAAAGAGAGAAACAAGAGCACAAAAGTACTACGAAAACAACTGTCTGCAGGGCAAATCTGAAATAATTCAATTAAAACCAAGCAAGGTAGGATCACATCATAGAAGAAATAGTCAATCTTGTGGAGGGTTTACCGAGAACTATACACCGCCGCCAGAAAGAAAGGTAAACCCCAACATTTTAACACGTAGGCAAGGCATCATCAATCAAGGCTCCGAGGAGATACCAGAAATCACCATCGAGGAGATTCGTGGAGCCTTGTCAAAGATGAAAGATAATAAATCACTTGGAGAAGATGAGGTGACCGTGGAAGCAATAAAGGTTGGGCCCCTTCTGCTACAAAAATACGAACACTATTTAATCTTTGCTTGCAGAATAGCACTATTCCACAAAAGTGGCAGAGGCATCCACCATACTCCTCCACAAAGAGATAAGACAGACCTTGAAAATTACCGCCCTACTATAACTCTTTTAAGCCACCTATATAAATTATTCACGAGTGATCACATCAAGACTGGAGGAAGATTGATTCTGTAAAAAAGAACAAGCCGGTTTTTCGATCTGCTTTTGGAACTAATGATCATTTACAAGTATCAAGACTCTTATCGAAAAGACAGTTGAGTACAATAGACCATTGGCGCTATATCCCCAAAACTCTTCATAACCGTATTAGAGATGCATTTAAAAAGCTCGACTGGGACTCAAGAGGTATCACCATAGATGGATAGAATCTTAATCGTCGATTGCTGACGACATAGTCCTTCTAGCTGACAATCTCGGGGAAATAAAACAAATGCTCCACAAACTTAACCACGCATGCGCCGAGATTGGTTTGAAAGGTAAATTTCCTAAAACCAAGATCATGACTAATTTGGTTTTGAGTGAACGTATCAGATCGAAAACACCCAAAAAGAGGTCGATAAATATGTATACTTAGGTCTGAGATGCGCATTCAAGGGACAATCAGACCTGCGAGCTGCATAGGATAATCAACCTTGGATGGGCTGCCTGGGAAACTCAGGTATATCTTCAGAAGCGACATTCCTATCTGCTTAAAACGAAAAGTGTTCGACCAGTGTATTCTGCGGTCCTAACTACCGGAAACATTAACCTTAACATCCACATCGCCAAAAACTAAAGATTCGTACAACGAAAATGGAAAGGTCGATGCTTGGGGTGAGCCTGAGATCACATTAGGAACGAGGAATTACGGCGAAGAACAGGAGTGACGGACGTCATCAAGCGAATAGCTACACTAATGGAACTGGGCAGGCCACATAATGCGGATGTGCGACGACCGATGGGCGAGATTACTGGAGTGGAGGCCACGCAGCGATAAGAGAAGCCAGGAAGACCGCCTGCCAGATGGACCAACGACATAAAGAATAACAACAACTGATTCAGACAGGACAAGATAGAAAGAGGTGGAATGCCATGAGGGAGGCCTATGTCCAGCAGTGGACGTCTCAGACTGGTTGATGATGATGATTTACCAAAAGCAATGCTTTTATAAGGTGTTCTATGACAAGAAGAAGATACTTAAGATCATATAAATAGGTGTCCAATTTTCAACTGGTTTAGAGATATTTAAGTTTTACTGTTATCTTAATTGTTTTCATATCTGTTAAATTCCGACTTCTCCAATAAAAGTAAAAAACAATACCACCACGTGAATAAGGATATAATTTTCAATATAGACCATAATTTAATTATGTGAAAATATTCTTATACTATATTAATGTTGTTGCTATTTTCAGGTACATTCATAATACCCTATAATTCACATGAATAATAAAAGAAGCGAAATCAAAAGAAATGTATGAATTTGGTTACTTTGTTTATGGGCACAATAAAAACGTATTTGAAAATTAACCGACTACTCTTCGTCGTAATAAAAAGAATAAAAGAAAGGGATAAAGTACATAGTGTTGGCTGGAATCAAACACTTCAGATGATCAACCGGTTAGTATTAATAAAGAAGTCCGCCGCGCTCATTCCTACTA
The DNA here is from genome assembly GCA_030710515.1 of Abscondita cerata. Lineage (NCBI taxonomy): Eukaryota > Metazoa > Arthropoda > Insecta > Coleoptera > Lampyridae > Abscondita > Abscondita cerata. The sequence goes on from JALBCR010004419.1 coordinate 49,047, forward strand.
GTACCAGATGTTCAGTAAATTTAGCCCCTAAGTTACAACATCCATCACTACATTTGTTTAACCAACCACCCAAGAATGTCATTGTGTGATGTCAGGTGACACCGATAGTGATCATCCCTCACGTGCCCAACAACCACCTTAAATAAAGAAAATACAGTAGAAAAAATAATAAAAATAGAATCAGAAAAGAATTAAGATATTTGCTTTGTTATCAAACTTCTATTAGACAAAGCGAGAGCAATAAAGCACTCATAAAAGAAATGTATGAATATATGTTGCCATAGAAAAAATTACAGCAGCTAAACATTTCAAAAAAAGCGGAACTTATCCAAGAAAAGATTCTGACTAAAGTCGACAATAGTCGTGTAGTACAAGTAACTCAAAGCAGCCAGTAGCCTAAGAACGACAACCCCAGTAATAAAAATAATAGAAAATAAAAAGGAAAGAGAACAAAGCAAAGAAGAAAAATCAGAAGTTGTTTAGGATCTGTAAATTGGAAACTTGCCACGAATGATTTAGATACCAATAAGTCGCTATCACAGCAGTTGATAACTCCAGAAAAATATAAAGAAAAGCAGACAAAGGAGTCATCATTGAATAGTGTGCTAGTAGCAAAAGTCGCTTATAAACGGAACGCCGACAAGGCAGAAAGACAAGGTATAGTCGAGCGACCAAACACCAATACAGAAATAAAGAAAAACAGCAGACACTACAAACGAAGGACAAATAGAAAAAATACAAAACATAGAAGCAGTAGTAAATGTCATCAGCTGTAGATATATAGGTAAGTCAGGGATTAATCAGTTAATCTTCGATAGACATTGACAGGATAAATAGCCGGACCTAAAAAGTAGGTGAATAGTAAACGGCCTTCTGAAGTAACGTTAATGTTATCTTGTTATCTCTCAATTGAAACCATAATTAGACAAATTGTCTTGTAGTTAATAATCAAACATAACCCGGTGGAAATTCTAAAACGTCAAAACGTGTGTAGATAGCAATAAGATCCACAGTTCACAATGGCTATAAATCAAGAAATGCTGCTTACGACGTAAAATCCTCAGATAATATTAAGAACTTGGCATGGGGCTGATTTCTTTTACCAATTAATTAATAATAGTACTTCATTAGATTTTCCCAATTTTAAAACGGGAGATTCACAACAACGTGATTAAATGTTGGTTAACACCAACTTAAATGTATATTATATCACCGGAACTCTCTAGTGTAACTTAAATTGCCTAACTATCAGGTAAAAATACCTACAAAGTGAATAAAATTCAGACATTGCCATCAATGGCGCCGAACAGAATAGATTGAAAGAAAATTACAGTCACATAGTTAATGAAAAATCGTAATTTAATGATTTGAGGCAATGTTGCAAACGTGTAGAACAGAAGTTATAAATCAGCACCATTTACAGGCTTTTTTGTTGAAATGAACTGTATTTTCTACATCATAAGCTTTGTGTATACTGCCAAATATAACAGATAATATAATTTGATTAGACTTGTGATCAGGAAATAGCTTATTTAAAATAATATTATGTTTCTGCAACTTATTTGAAACGAGATGTTGATTAAAGAACATCATACGTTTCTAACTTACAATAAAACTAAGTTCCTCTGTATGTGTTTAATTTACCAACATATGTACAATAACTTTACTTTCAGAAGCATTTGTTGTATTTATAAACTTGTTATATTAGATTGATTGGACACCTAACATGCCGCTTTATTTTTGTTAAATAATTTAAATAAGAATATTAACCAAATTTATATTTTTAAATAGATAATTTACAAAATAAATTTAAAACTTAATATTATTACATTATAAACATTAATTACTTTCAACTTTATCCGCTTAAATATTATGCAATACAAATACTTTAAACTTTTACGGTGGAAATGTTATGAATCTTTCATAAACTTTCTAAGTTTGTTGTTACAGCTTCGTAATGATTTTATTTTAATTTTCAGATTATGTATGGCGTTCAGACCTCGACTGTAGTGCAACACGAAAGTAGCCGCATAAATTTTATAACTATTGCCCTGCAAGCAGTTCGACAGCGCTACGATACAAACTTCGGAAAATACCAATAAGGTCAAGAACTATTTTTAGTAATATATTCAACCATTTGAAATTGGTTTAGGAAGCGTATTGATGGAAGGTATATTATTTTTACTTTTAATATAAGAGAAATCAAAGACGAGGATCAGCATCTTAAACGGATGTTTATAATACCACTCATTTTACTCCCGTAAATTCTGTCTTTTATTATTGCTTTATTGTTTCTTTAAACACGTTTTGCTGTCCAAAGCTTTAAAACTTGTCCGTTATTATTATTTCAAATATCTCCCTGTGTTCAGTTAAAATAGTGTAATGGTTCGTTTATTGATAGATGTAGAAAATATGTGTGTAATGTAACCAATTTTAAGGCACTGAAAACTTCATTATTTTAGTGAACATGTTTTTGTTAAATTTTAGTTTAAAGTTTATTGGTCAATTGTTTTAGATTAATTCATGATCCTTGAAAAAGAATTCATTCATGTTTGAAATTAAAAATGTAGTTTCTTAACATCTTTATTTTATTAAAACGGTAGACAATTTCTGTAATTCTTTGTCGTTAACTGCAATCACGTGGTTGCATTAAAATCACAACAAAAATTAAACATTGGTGAACAATAGAATAAATTTATAACATGTTAAGCACCTATCTAAAAATAAAATTATATCAAAAATATCAAATTGTTAAGACAGACAAGATTTAAAAGCATTAAAAGCTCTGAAAGCACTCCAAACAACTTATGCAAACCGCAATACCTTTAATAAAGGTTGCTACTTAAACCTCAATCAAAATATATGAGAAGTTTATTAATAAAAAGGAAAGGTTAAACTTGTAAAGTAATAAAATATAAATACTTAAAGATAGTTAGAAATCAAAATCATCGATAGTTAAAATTAGCTTTTTCTGAAATAATTAAGCCATAGAACTCCACATCGCAATTGTAAATTTTAAAAATAAGTTTGGGAGAATTTAGTTTTAAAACATTTAGCTTTATAACTTTCTTTCATATAATTTATATTATGAAAGATAATAATATTTAAGTCATGTGATTAGCAGAACTCCTGCAATTACTTATTCGATCCAAACATATTTAAACGAAAGTTGTGTATCATTCGGTCCCTCTTATTGGTCGACAGAACGCTGTTAAATATGCAATTACATTTGTCTACTTAAACAATTTATTTTGACAAATTTTATTCAAATTTTTTATTACTGAACTTACCTAGTTTTATTTATTACAAACATGATAACTTTCCCGTTCCGTTTAGAAAGTATTAAGCAAAGTTATTTGCAAAAATCTAATTAACACACCATTAAAGTAAAAATACGTAAACATATTTGCCTTCTCTCAATACAGTTACATTTGCATTGTAATTGTAGACAAAAAAAAAAAAATATATTTTTGCTCTCCTGAACTGTAATGCACCTTTGATCATGCACTTGTCTTGAAACTTGATTTGTACACACAATGCAGTAAAGTACGTCTGGTATGCGGTAAAGTACGGCTACTATGCGGTAAAGTAGTGGCTGAGTTTGGGAACGTTTTACAAATAAACTAAGTATAAAAATCCGATAAATTGATTTTAAAAAATTTACTTTACACCATACTTGACACGATAATGTACAGAATAAGGGCGCATTTATTTTTTATTGATGATGATATTGATGGCGCTATCTACACGTCAGTTAAACAAATGAACTTACACATATTAGGTAGTGTATGTCAAAATGGTTAAACCTACTTACAATCAGTAGAAACAGTTTGTGTTTTTTTACTTTTTGATGATCATCGACCAAAAAATATTATACAAATTTCGTGGGTAGAGTGATACGGCGCTCAGCTAATGAGGAACTCGCCCTTCGGCCTCGTTCCTCAAAGCTGTCGCGCCGTAAATTCCTACTTTCCACACTCTAATGTAAATAACTATTCCATTAATGGATGTAATTTCATATTTAAACGTAGTTTTTAGTTCGGATCAACATTTTCAATAACAAATTTGGATATTGTCAAATATAAAGGTACTTTTCTCTACAGATTGTATTTTAGATTTTTGAACATGCAGAACTTTTTAAAATAACTTTTTCGTAAAATTAATAATAAAATAGTTTCCCATATGTTGGCAACTTAAGTAGACACACTGTATTCAAGTTAACAAAATATTTATTTTAAACAAAACATTTATAGTGTGTAATAATTATTCTTCATCATCATTATTCTCGTCGTCATCGTCATTGTGAATGAAGCCTCCGTTTAATCAATTTGAGGGTCTAATAACTCATTATCTGTGAATATGATTAATAAAATTATTATTATATCGATTAACTATAAGCTGTCACCTCAAAGTATAAACCTAACATTTGTCGCCACCTAATATACAGGGTAAACCATTAGTGCGTGACCGGGCAATATCTCGGAAAATATTGGGTTAAGGAACGAAACTTTCATAATTAAAGTTGTGCATACAAATGAGGTGCACATTTTAAAATTATTTTCGTTTATATAGAATGTTTCATAAAAGCGTGGCATATCATAGTTGTTTTTTTTTAATAGAATTTCCCATTTTTTATTGCAACTTTGGAGTACTTCGGAAATTCTAACGTGACTTTATGTATCATACATGATGTCTAAAAAGGACTGCTTGGACGTATTTTACTTTTTTCGGAAAAATTGACGTTTCGAAAAAATTGACTAACTCAGTTATCTTGGAATTTATCCAACTGCCATTTGAAGCTAGATGTTCACTTTTCCAACCTTGTTTAGTTTGAGTAATCAATGATTTAAATGGAACTCCCCAAATTTATGAATAACTTGATTTTTTCAAGTGGCACCACCTAATTTTTATGTGGCGATGAACGTAGAATTTCATAACCTTTCTAATGGTAAGGTTAGGTGTCTAACTCTTACGTATTTTGCGTAAGAGTTAGAAAAAGTTCGAAAAAGAAAAGAAAAAATTATTGAAGATAAAAATAAATGAAATACAAATAAAAAAAGATGAGGAGCAAAGTAGGGAAGTATACTAAACACACAAAAAATGAAAACGAGAACTAGAGATGAGGAAATTAATGGAGTGCAAAGAAAAATAAGAAAAAATTAAAGGACTTTGAAAACCAAGAAAAACATTAGGACTTTAAGATCACTATTAAATAACTTAAATATAAAGCAGACCAAAATATTAAGGAAGTATTCAAAGTAAAGAGTTCGTTCCAATAACTGAAACATTTAAAAAAATTAAGAGAATGAAAATGGATGCCAAATGAGTGTAGAAAATAATTTAAAATCAAAAAATAGTTACAAACAAAATTTTAACCATTTTTTGTGAATGAATGACTTATTAACAATATGTGTAGCTATATACTTATAAATATATTTACAACTGTGTAATCAAACAATGACTAGTAAACAAAATATCGGAAGGCACAAAGGAATGGAATTCTAAACTGCAGCGTCTATTTTAACAAACGGGAAAACACTGATAATGATAGCTTACCTACTTGAAACACGTGTCCGAGTATAGTTTTTGGTGTTTTTCCGTTTGTTATCGTAATGGCACAATAAAATATTGTAGATAAGATTATTAAACTGAAAGTAGAAATAGTGACGATAAACAAAACAAAAGAAAAAGAAAGTAACCAACAAAGACTGCACAAATGATATTGGATATTTTCTAGATTTAATGAAAACATGGAAACAAAACAGAAAAATGAATGTGAATGAAAATCATAGAAGAATACAATAAGGATGTACAAATGTTATTGCAAACACTAACTGTTTAAGCAACTAATGAATTAAATTCGACACGTAAAAAATTATTTTTACGGCATGTTGTTAATGTGTGCTTTCCTTCTTCTTATATTTTTTTATATTTTGAAAATATGGTTTCCATACCATTACAGGAAATAACTAATAATGAGTATAATTTTTGTTGTTTTTTCTCCTGTTATTGACTATTTGATTTGTTTGTCTATATTCTCATAAATGAATCTTAACTTACAAATTTTTTATTGATGACGTTTCGTGACCGGAAAATGTTACCTTTTAGGGACTTTTCCATAATAGCAAAAATGACGATGAGAAAGCATTCATGGTTGTTATAGAGAAGTTCTGCTTTATGACGACTAGTGTGACTCTATCTATACATTTACTTTGAGGATGTGGCTGAAGATCCAGTTTATTATAATTCACTTTTGCATCCCTTCCTAATTTGTTTATCGATTTCCCGTTGTATACGTGTCTTTCATTTATTCAGGTTGTTATCAACAGAATAACTTGAAATAAAGTGAGTTTTAGAACAAATTAGTTCGGGTTCTTTTATCTTATTGAGGAAATACAAAATCATATTAATAATTAACAAAGTCAATAAGAACCATTGAGTTGTAGGAACTTGCTTTAATTTTTTCTTCCTACAAGAATTCTTTCCACTTCGTTCTCTTTCCGAGATTTTGAAACTATAAAATTTTATGATTAAAATTTTACCTTTTGTTTACTATATTTGGAAGATTTGTAAGACTCTCAACTCTTACTTCTTTTAGGCATCCTGACACTCTTGCTGCTTTATTGATTTGTGATTTTACCTCTATATTTAGGTTTCTATCGCTTGATATTTCCACCCCAGGTATTTAAAACGCATTACATGTTCAATGGGTTTTTCGTTAATTACCAGTTTGCATCTACTAGGTTGTTTTGTTATTACTAGAGATTTGGTTTTTTCTGCTGATATCTCTAGATTGTAAGATAGGCTGTCAGATAGAAGGTGTGCAGTAGCCTTTGTAGATCATCTTCATTTTCGGCGATGATTGCGGCGTCATCTGCGTAGCGTATCAGTTTAAGTTCTTGGATTCCCATTTTATACCCATGATCCGTTCTTTACCTTCTCTAATTTCGTCCGTTATTAGTTAAAGAGCAGGGGACTTAATGAGTCTCCTTGTCTGATTCCGGTTGATACATCTATTTCTTCCGTTAATCTATTGTTGATTCGTATACGTGTCTTAATGTGTGTGTTTAATTGTGCTATTACGTGTATTACTTCCTTGGGTATGTGTTTTCTTTAATATTCCTAAAACATCATTTACTTTTATTCTATCGAACGCCTTCGTGAGATCTATGAAGCATATAAAAGCCGCTTTGTTGTACTCAATACATATGACAAATATTGCGTCTGTTGTACTTCGGTTGTTTCGGAAACCTTGCTGTTCTTCGCTTAGTTCAACTGTATTGGCAATGATTGATTTTAATATGTTTGTAAATAATTTCATGATGCAGCTAAGCAGCTAATACCTCTATAGTTTGTGGGATTCTTCTTGTCGCCTTTCTTAAATATGGGTATCGTTATGCTTGATTTTCAGTCTTCCGGTGATGTACCTCTATTCAGTATTGACTGGAACAGTTTTCTCAGTTCTGTACTTAGGTCTTTTCCTCCGTATTTAAGAAGTTCGTTTCGAATTTGATCTGGTCCTGGTGCTTTCCGGTTTTTAGTTTTCTTATGCCTTCAGTTATTTGCTCTGTTGTTAGTGTTATCGAGCTATTTCATTCTGTGCGTCGTCGTGGTCTACTATCGTTATGTTATCTTCTTCATATAGATTCCTGAAGTACGTTACCCATGTTTCTTCTTCTATTGTTTGTGTCTGTGTGTATTCATTAATATCTTTCCTTCGTCGTTTCAATATGCCCCAGATTCTGCGTTGAGCACCATAGAGATCATGTTCCATGTCTTGTGTGAATTTTGTCTAATATTCTTTTGTGTTGGCGGATTTAGGAGTTTGCTCTCTTTCTTATTTCTACGTAGTTTACGTGTTCGTCTATTGTTCTGTTATTAATGTATCGTAAATAAGCCGCTCTTTTTCTTGTGCTAAGATCTTTATTTCTTCCGTAAACTAAGGTTTGTCACTTTTCTTGGCATTTAGGTTAATTTTCCTTTTACGTAATGTTTCATATGCGGCTTCATTAATGTTGGATAAGATTTTTCCAACCTTCTTCTACACTGTCATCCTCTTCAATTAAGATTAGCTTTGATTTTCTGAGATAGTCTGTTGGTGTATAGTGAGTTAGTGCTCTCCTCCATAATTAATTCGATATTTATCTTTCGATGATTTCTGGTTGTAGTTTTTCTTCCGTTGTATGTTCAGACGTATTCTCCTAATACCAGATTGGGGTCCGTTCCTATGTTAGCTGAGGTCAATGTGCGGACATCCAGTATTTGCGACGGATGGATTGCTCTGTTTGATATGATGTAGTCTATGGTAGAGGTTTGCCCTCTTGTGCTGGACCATGTTATTTTATATTGGGGTTTATGTTCAAAGAAGGTGTTGTTGATTCGTAGCTCATTATGAACGCAGAAATTTCGCCACTATTGTTAATTTCATATTCATTAAAACGCTGTTTACTCCTTCTATGGGTATATTATCCTATTCTAGCGTTCATATCTCCCATTATTATAGTTTTTGTTCGTTAGGGATTGTGTCGATATTTGTCTGTAGTTTTTCGTAGAACACATCAATCTCGTCTTTAGGTTTATTTGTATCCGGAGCGTACACACTAATTACGCGTAGTTTTTCCTTGCCTAGATTAATCGTTACCATTAGTATTCTCTCGTTTATGTATTGTATCTCATCGATGTTTTGTTCGTATTTGTTGCTGATGAGTATGCCAACGCCTGCCTGGGCTCTCTCATGTTTTTCTCGTCCACTGTATATTAATGTATAGTTCTGATATTTTACTGTTCCTTACCCTCTCTTTTTCGTTTCTGCCAGATAGCAGATGTCTATTTTGTGTTCATTCATTTCTAACATTATTTCTTGTTCCTTCCGTTCTATGTCATTATATTCCAACACGCACATCTGATAATGTTTTTCTCCATTCTTGTTTCTTCCTTTTATGAGCTGATATTTTCATTGTATATTTCCGTCTGGATAGCCTTGTTTCTACCGAGTTCGTCATCGATTGTTCAGTCCTATTCTGAGGCTGATAATTGGTTCTGTGAGCTTTAATCTGTTTTTACGGCGGTTAGGCTGCTAACCCGTTCCGCCAACCTCCTCCTTTATTCGGGCTTGGGACCGGCAACGACATCCAGTAAGCTACTCAATCCGCCCCCTGAATGCCGTAGGCACTCGACAGTTTCAAATAAAATTGCTAGAGGGCGCAGTTCGCGATAATAACAGTTTTTTCAATTTTGCCACAAAAATTCAATTCATACAGTATAATTTTGATGTAATAATCGGAAAGTAGATTCAATTTGCTAGAGAAAACGCGAAAACCGCAGTTCGATATCTTCGCCTGTTTCAGAGGTATTGTCAAAAGATTACAATTTTCACACTTTAATTTGAAAAAAATGGTTATTTTCCTGGTTTTGTAGCTTTGTATCTAGGATTAGTAACAATTAACTTTGATATTATGTTATATTTCATGCTTCCCTTCACACTTTATCTAGGTTAGGACTAGTCCAAATTATGTAAAAGACGACATTTGGAGCGTGTTTGAAGGCCAACGGGCATAATAAAACAACAAAGGTTTAAAGGGATTAATGGAAAGGTTCTTATAAATGTTCAAAATAACCTCCATTTTGCAAAATACAATTATCAACATTTGGCCTACATTTATTAACAGTTGTTTCAATTTCAGCTCGTGAAATCGAATTTATAGCGTTTTCAGTTTGCCCAATCATGTCGTCCCGTGTGGTTGGTTGCGGTGACATTTTTCTTACAAATAAGCCTGAGTTTGGTATAATCAGATAAGTCATTTTAAATTATTAGACATTCAGAGCTTCTCCTTGTCTTATTAACTAGTCTCAGACAAAAAATTATGCGGAATTATTCAGGCTTTCTAATGATGTTATTGAAGTCACAGCTTCATATGAAATATTTCAGAGAAATCTTGAATTTTATGCCCGAGCTGTCAATTGCGCCCTTGGGGTGATATCGAAATAATTTCCAGGATTTTCTCATAGCGGTTTTAGTAATAAAAAATGTTTCTCGAATTTCTATACCCAACAGTTTTCGAAATATGGGCGTACCAATCTTAATGAAACAGCCTGTATAGTAGTTTATAAAAAAACAGATGAAGAAATAGAAAAAGATGGATACAGTTAAAAAAATGCTAGTAAGCTACTGAAGCTATAGGAAAATTGCAAAACTTTAATAATAGATTTGAAACAAGAATAGAAGTAAAATGATGCAACCAATGGTTTGAAGAAAGAATCGCGCGGTCACATTCTTAGAGGCATACAATTAAAAACAATAAAACAATTCAATATTAAGGAGGATTAAATCAACTGCAAGGAAATATACTAAGAAAAACTAAGAATTAAATTATAGAACCGAATTACTGTCTCGAGAATGTGGATTTAGAGAATTAACACATTATTATTGTGTACATTAACGAGGCTTTCCGATAAGATAACTAAGAGCAGTATACCATGAACTTGTTGAGGTGTAGTATATATAAGAACATTAAAAATACCGTCACAGTAAGTACTGTATAGTTAAGTTAGTTATTATTATTATGTAAGTCGATAAAGATAAAAGAAGATGAACTGTTGATCCAGAAATGTAATGAAACAAAAAATACCAAATATATCATAATAGAAAAGACAATTAGGTACAGGCCTCCCCTATGTCGAAAAAATAGTAACAAAATGATAATAAAAACTTGCATTAAGCAACTTTGTCGACCGATATCGATATGTAAGCAATTTTCGGGCGTGTTACGATAGCACTAGGCGACACTAAATGTCTAGAAAATCGTGACTATACATGATGTTGAAAGAATAAATATCAAGTGAGAAGAAAGTAAGAAATGTTCAGAATATAGAATAAAATGAAACAAGAAAAATAACTAAACGAATTTGTGGTACACTCAACGATAAAAGAACTCGAAAGTTACGGAAGGCAATCTCTTCGATTGCCCGCAATTAGCAAAAATCACACGGCAAATTCACTCGATGCTCGCTGTATCGTCAAATTAAATCAATGTATGCTATGCGACTTGTTTCTCACAATCTTCAATAATGTTTACTGTATACATTACACTTCGTTAAAACAGAAATTGATTATAAAACTACCACAACCGCATTATCCTTCGTCTTTATTGCAGTATTAACACAAACTAAATTAGAACGTTATTATTTCTACAATGTAATCTATTTACTAGTACAAACTAATTATTATCCCTAAAATTAAATGTTTATAATTACATCTGGATTACTCGAAAAATCAAATTAAAATGTTAAAACATAGACCTGACCTAAAAAAATAATTCCGACAGAGATTCAGGAAAGCAATACGAAGCTAAAGCTGCTTTGTTCTGTTCTAATTAAAATTTAAATAAAAATAATAACATGATTTAAAAAATTAAATTTCTAAATTTTAACGACTAAAAGCTCTCGTAACATCAAATAAGTTTAAATTAAAATAGCGAGTAAAGCGAAATAAAACTTTAATAAGAACGAAATGCTAAGGCCTTGTAAAATAATAAAATTTTATTTATTAACAGAAAAAACGGATTTGTCTGTCTGACGTTTCCAATAAATGAATATTGCAATCGCGTTTTGTCACTAATTATATCAACATCTTTGTGTTCAAATAATTTAATTTTGTTATTGTATTCGACGTTCAACTAAAGAATTTAAATTTTCAGAAACAGGACCAACAATAAGTCTTGAATACATAAACTTAGCCGTAAGTTTAACAGTATACTCAATACGTTACTCTGCAGTATTTTGGGAACAAATAAATGCTTAGGGTTAATATTTTCAATGCAGATGTTAATCAGTAGCGTTCAAATACTTACCACCTACGTCGGAATATCTATCTTAATTAAGGTAATGTTATGATTTCAAACTACATCAGATATTTATTCGTTACATGTTTCTTTTGTTGTAGGTTCCCACTTTGAAACCTCATCCTCCAATACAATTAAACGACTTCGCTGTGTTGTCTCTCTTTATTTCTTCTTCTCTTGTTATTTTATCATCTAGTGTCGTGCTGTATTTATATGGACACACTAGGTAAGTAGCTTGACTTTGTCGACTTCTTTCACTATAATCTTATTACAGATTTAACGGTTTTCTCAACAAGCAGCAAGAAAAACGTGTTATAGTAATTAGGGAACGCGCTAATCAATCCAAATGGAGTTGGGTTGCTTACTTTGGAGCTGTAGTAGTGGTCATCTTGATTACACCATGCATTGGTCTTTTAATCAATGATTTTGTTATTGTAAATAAAGTATGTCAGAATAAAACTGTACTTATAAGTGCGATCGTATGCGTATTGCATATATTTATATGGATTATGGTGTGGGTATTCTCCTCGTCAAGAGTTCGTGGACTTTAAGTTGCGAGTAACCGTAAGTATTCAGATAAAACCCATTTGAAAGTGATATTTGCGGACTCACGTTCATCGTGCTGATGACACAAGCTGTATTTAGTTTTGTGAATCCGCATAATCACTGACCTTATTTTATAAACTTTTAAGCTGTATCATTTCAATTTTCTAAATCTTTGGCAGGTCGGGAAAGCTGTTGTTAAACAACCGGCGTCGGTGAAATTGGTAACTGACGTTGATTTAATGACCAGACATTCTCAAGATCCGAGCGTTTTGCCTCTTCTTGTAGTAGGAAACGGTGAAACGTATAGCATTGCGGATATATCGCCGAAGCGTGAAATCCTTAACATAATCACGAAAGCAAAATTAGCCAGAAAAACGGTTGACAGTAATGGAGAACAAGTTTATTTTATGAAACCTACGTTGGTGTCCCCTAAAGCTTCGCCAGATGAAGAAGAGCAGCTCACCTATTTTAACAGGGGGAATAAGAAAGTCACATTTAAAGAACCCATCGCCCGGTAAGTAACGCACAAAGTTTTTTTTTATTAATGTCGCTTTATTTCTTCTATTAAAGCTTATATAGTGTCCAACTTTGCTTTTGAAGACGCTTAATGCTTGGCATGAAACAGTTTTGAGTTTTTTTAAAGATAGTGTAAATAATAAACAGTAAAAAAACAAACTTATATTTCGTTTTAGCGATAAGATAGATTTCGACGATGGTGATTATGCGGCTTTAAAAGACATACCCTTGCCATTGCCACCACCGCCTCCTTCAGATGAGGACGACACGTTAAGTGAAGCCGAGGTATAAAATTTTTGGTTTTCAGATGATTTTTTGCTAAAATGAATTTATTTAGTAAAAAGTGTTGAATTTACCCTAAAGCTGCACGGCTAAGATATTATTGCTTATGCTGATTGCCTTAAACATTCGCATAAGTTGCTTCAACACATACGAAGATTTGTAAATTACATTTTTAGAACAATGCTAATGCTTACTAATTGTAGACTACCATAACATTCATGTTCTTTTACTAAAACCGGGTAATCATAATCTATATGCATGCTTCGTTAACTCATTTCTTTCATTTTGTAATTAGTGCTTATGTTTATTTTTAGATAAACACGGTTCATACTGCACATTGCCTTCATCGCGATTCAACTCTGCTCCCCGAAGAATTAACTGCGAGATCCGACTCAATGAGTACTGAATCTCCATCGCCCCCCGATCAACCGGAGAGTAACACCAGTGAATCATCCAGTGGTGTACATTCAAACGAAAGTTCCGAGCACCACCCCAACGGTCAATCGAATCTAATTCACATACACTCTCGTCGAGCTTCAAGTATAGCTAATTTAAGTCAGTGTAATATAAAGAGGAGGTGCAATGGAGGTCCGGTTCATTACAAAGAAATGTTCAACCTCCCACAAGCAGTAATTTTCCATTTTCGACGTCACCGCCATCGATAACGAGTCAACCGAGCGAACATGGTATATGCGCTGTTTTGTACGAAACTCCTTCTGAAAGTACGGTTGTGATACGAAGAAAAATGAGTAGGCCTAAAACAAACGAAATTGCGCCTGAGTAACGATTAACGAAGAACCTTTTGGACGGGCTACTAATATGCGGATGACGTCGTTTACGGAACATTCTGATTTAAAAGGAATGCAGATGACATCATCTACTCTTCCACATTATCCCACACAACCCATAACTACGCCAAATAATTTTCCACACTGTTCCACAATGCCTTTACCCCAGCAACACAAAACAAACGTTACCTCTCCCAACTTAACTATAGGCAAAAGTTGTAACATCTACCCCAGAATGCATACCACTATCCCAACACATCACAATGGAGTTAGATTGTTCAGTAACACTCCAACACCCAATCCATATCTCAAACGACTTCTATAGGAATAACTATGTTAATAGTCGACGTAAAAACTAATACAGTATGTAGAAAATTGTTAATAAAATAACGACTTAATTTTAACGTTTAATTACATAGTATAAAATATCACACTGTTTGTAAAATATTTTTATTCTAGATGTAACACAGTGATTAAATTACATGTGTAAAAGCTGACATAGTTACAATAGTACAATTAGACCCGAGCGCTTCCGTAATAGAAACATTATTAACAATTCAATGTAAGAACGTTAATGTATTAAACCAATTTAATCACTGTATTAAGTGTAATACCAAAGAACCCTTGTTTATTTTACATTACATTCCTTTTTAACGATAATAATTCACAATGGAATATTAGAAAATTAATTATTTGTAATATTCCATTCATATCATGTAACTTATTAATATAAGATATTACGTGAATTTTTAAGTGAAAAGTAGCAACAAATTTTATACAAAATGTATGTATAATTGAATTTTGTAAATAATTATTTATGTTTAGTGCAAATAATTTATGTAGTGCTTTGTACGTAATTAATCCAAGTGATTAAGTTTGATCTCTTTAGATGTATTATACGAATAACACTAATAAGACTTATCAAATGATAATAATATATCTCAAAACAAATGTACAATTACGTTAATTTTTAATTAAATTTAAAACATTTTTTATATACACATTTTGTTTAATACAGTGTTTATATGCAAGTTGATGAAGCTTATTGAATTTCTTCTTCGAGGATTTGTTCCTTTTCCTGATGTTTTTGTTCCCTAAGCTGAAAGATAATCAAATGTTATTTCAGATTTAATTACTTCTACACTTAGGCACCTTTATATGTGTGTATAAAATTAAGCCCGAAAGTGTTAGTATAATTCCAATCCATTGATTAACTAACATCTCGTGGTCGTAAATGTACCAGCCTCCTATAGCTACTAACACAAATTTTGTGTGCCCAACCATATTATATCTATGTAATTATTAAGAAAATAACGTATATCTGCGGTTAATGAGTGACGTGATTTATATACATATTATATAAGAAAAGGAGATTGTTTGTAAATTTGATAGTCAGTGGTGTATCTTAATTAGGGCTGCTTTCAAGTTGGAGTTAATTGTTCAAGGGTTTTTGCAAGGCAGGTATCAATTATTATCAATGAAAAATCTGAACCTAAAACCATTGATTATAAAGTTACTATAAAGATGCGCAACGCATATGGGGAAAAATGTAACCGACAATTTCACCGATTTGTAGATGGCTCCACTGACAATTTTCAGCGAAATATCGATGAACAAAAGTTCATCTTATGAATTCACAAAGTCTGTCTGTCTGGATGTCCGTAGCTTTTTCCTGTTGACATTTTTGAATTTTCTTTCGATTCCTATAGAACATCAAAATCTAAGACATTTTTGCTTCGATCATTTTTTGTCTATCTCATTGGCAAAGTGGTCAAATCGGCTCCCGAAAAAAATTTTAAAAAAATTTTACAAGTCCAGTCAAATTTTCGAAAATTTTTAAGCTAAATAAGCAGTTCTTTTGTTCATCCCGGCAATGCAAGCTTGCGCATTCCCAACTGGTTTTTAGTTGCTTTCTAGTGCGTTGAATTAACGTCACCGTCCGCTCCGAGTTTATACTTGTGTTTGGAAGTGATTTGTTATCGCTAAAGTGCGAGTATGTGAACTGCAAAAACAATACCAAGAACAACAGAGACAAAAGTTTTTAAATTCCCAATAAAAGATGTACACCGCCCCAGCGAGTGGCAAAAAAATTGTGGGAACATTGTTATTGACGATTTAGGAAATTTGTGACGAACATTTTTTAAGGTCGTACATAATTATCAACAATAAAAGAAAACAATTACATAAAGATGCAGTGCCGGTAAAATTCGAGACAGAAGGTATGTACTTACAAATCAAATTAATATTATTTTTTATTTACCTACTGAAAGTAGGTAGATAAATAATTATGCACTCTTTTGAAGTGATTCACATACATTTGTCGCGTGTTTTATTAACTTCCGTTTGAAAATTGATCGCTTATAATTTCTGATTTTTAATTTATCCAACTGTAAGTTTTTGCGCAAAAACAAAAATACAAAACAAATTTAATGACCCATTAACAATTTTCTTGTTGTTTGATTACAATGTACTAAAAGTTGTGTGTAATTAATGAGAATTAAACATTTTAGAAAAAATATTTAAAATTAAATACAATTGACCCCTCACTTGTTATCAATGTGACGTCAATTTTTTTCTTAGAATCAACTTCGCCTAGATTTATTGCTGGTCCGAACGGAGTACAGACGTTCTACAGCAAAAAGTACCTTACCTTTATTAGATTCGGATAATTTAGAGCATCACAACAAAATGAATCATGTGATTCTGATATTAGCAGTAGGATTGTAGATATGTTCACCAACACCGAGAATACAGTTAACAGCAAGTGTAAAAAAGTAAAAGCGAAATTTCTTCGCATAAATAAAAACTAAAGACTAAGAATATCAAAAATAGGAGATTAAAAATTAAATGTATACCGTATTGCCCTTTTTCCTGTCTGTATCCTTATTTTTTCCAGTTTACATGCTTCTTCGACTATATAACCTGGTGTTTCCTTCTCCAAACCTAGTGTCCACTTCCAATACCTTTCCTGTATCTTCTCCAGTTTCTCCCATTCTCTTCATCCCCACACCTCTGCTCCGTACATCAACACACACACCTTTTACTATTCTCTCAAATATCCATTTTCTTTTCTCCAAGTCTTTTACAAATATTCTTTGCCTATACCACATACCTCCCTTATTATTTTATTTCCTTTTTCTCTGGTTCCTTAATCTGGTCTTCGTCTTTGTTGTCGTACCTCACCATATACCCTAGGTATTTATACTTGTCTACCATCTTTATCTTTTTCTCTCCCCACTTCCATTTCCCTCCTTTTATTCTACCTTTTTCTTCTTAAACTCCATAATTTTTATTTATACGTAAAAAGTACGGCTGTTATTCTATTGTTTGTGTGTACTTCAAATATGTATGTTTAATATATAAAATGTATTGTAAAATCTAATAATTATGTCTCTGTGTAACTGTTATATATGTATTTATATTTTATTATGTATACTAATGAAGCTTTTATTTTAAAAAAAGCGAAACGTTTATAGTAATTAATAAATTATTTTCAAAAATTTGGCTGAAATATTTCTGCAACCTTAATAAATCCATAATTTTTGTTTTTTCTACATTTAATTCTAATTTCTTTGTTTCCAAATATCTATTTATCAATTTTGTCATTCCTTTCATTTCCTCCCTGTTTTTGCCAAGACCACCATATCATCTGCGTAGGCTAGAACCCACACTTTTCTTCTTCCCACCACTATCCCTTTTACCTGCTCTCCTTTAATTTCTTCCTGTAAGTCTCTTACATACAAAGAAAATAAACCAGGGCTCAGTCGACATCCCTGTGATAACCTTTTCTCTATCCCAAACTCTCTTCCCAGCTTTTCCCCTATTTTTGTTCTGCACCTTGTTTCTTTGTATATTTCTTCTATTGCATCTATTAAATCTTTGCTTATTCTAGCCTATTTCAAGTTTTCTCACAACAATCCCCTTTCCACCTTATCAAAAGTTAACCTTAAATCTAAAAAATATTTTCTTCTTTCCTATCTTCCACTTTGAATATAGGGCATATTATGGCTTCTTTCCATTTTTCTGGTAACCCTTCTCCTTTCCATTTTTTTAAATATTCCTCTGAATCTTTCTCTCCTGTTTTCCCCTGTGTATTTTCACTACTCCCCTGTGTTCCATCAGTGCCTCCAGCCTTTCCTTTTTAATCTTATTTATCGCTTCTTCCATCTCCTCCTGTTTAATCTCTCCTTCTCTTATTTTCTTATTTTGCCTTTTATCTTCTTTTTTTTCTTCCTTCTTCTCACGAACTTCCAAACTTGTCCTTCGTTTTTATTTCCTCGATCTCACTTTCTAACCTCATTATGAATTCTTCTTTTTCCTTTCTGCATTCTTCTTTAAATTTCATCCTAATTTTCTTATATTCTTCAATTGCCATTTTCTTTTCCCTCTCCTCATTTCTTTCTTTGCTTTCTGGCACTCGCATTTCACCATTCATTTTGTCTCCCTAAATTTCCTGTTCTCACTCTATACTTTCTCTTTTCTGTTGCTTCCTCCATTTATTTTATTATCTTGTTTATCTCCTCCTCTATTCCTCTTTCTGAATTTTGTCATTTTCCATCTTTTCCTTGCAACTTTCTATATTTTCATCCGTCGATACCTTTATTTCTCTCCACTCCTCTCTTTTTCTTCTGTATCATTTTCTTCTCCCACCAAGGTCACTTCTAACGTTTGATGATCAGAATCTACACTTTCACCAATTTTGAACTTTGCTAAGTCTTATATCATTCTTTCATTTGTAATTACATAGTCTATTACCGACTGTCCTCTTCCTCCAATAAACGTATATTCCCCTTTCCTCCATTTTCCATGCCGAAACATGCGTGTCGATAGCAAGCCAAGTATTTCTTGTACAGTAGCACACACGTTACGAAAGAACACCTGATGCGCGTTTCGCTCTTATTATGAGCTCATCAGAGGTGTATACTTAAGTGCGGTATACAACTGTACAAGAAGGCGGTTGTCTTTAAACTCTCGTGGAGCAATGCCAACAGGCATTTCTTAGTTTATACTATTTAAACGTGTCCATATTACACGAGATGTCGTTAGACACACATTTTACTTATAAATAATAATCTATGCTTTTCAAGTATGTTTTATTTTTAACATTTAGTTAAGCCGTTTAAAAGTTTTTTTTTCTTAAAATACATACTAGACAATATTTGAAAGTAAGTTGTTATCATAAAAACACCCATTTATGTGAAAAGATTGCGCTGCTGTGGTTTTTAACTTTGTTACATTTCAAACCTCCATAACTTTAAAAATGTAAATTGCAGGCCCTGTATGTTATTGTTAAATCGTATTCACCATTTAATTTTACAACTTTTTTGTAATTCATATGCTATACCAAAAATTGATACTTTAAAAGATATGTTGTATTTCTTTTAAAATTAGTACAAATTTTACAAACATTTATTAACAATAAGTGTGCTATGAAAAACAATTGCTTTGTTGACTTATTCGCTTTCGTTACGTCAAAAGTGTGTT
This sequence comes from Abscondita cerata, assembly GCA_030710515.1. Taxonomy (NCBI): domain Eukaryota; kingdom Metazoa; phylum Arthropoda; class Insecta; order Coleoptera; family Lampyridae; genus Abscondita; species Abscondita cerata. The sequence continues at coordinate 68,503 of JALBCR010004419.1, forward strand.
TTGGCTGCCAAAGTAGGTACGAGACCGCCAGAAATCGGACAGTGAAATAATTTTAACAGTTTCAAGTGAAATTAAGTGCGAAATATGTAAAGATGATATTGAGTTAGAAATGGAGTTTAAGTGCGCGATTTGTGACATGAATTACCATAAATCATGTGCCAAATCAGAAGATAAAGTATGGTATACCGGGATGTCGCTAGGGTGTAAGAAAAACGGATTACAAAAGTGTACGCATTATCTATTAATACAACTTAAACAAGAAATAAAAGATCTCAAAAATCAAGTAAGTCGACAAAAACATACTATTACTAATCAAGGAATACAAATTAATTCATTAACATCTGAAATAAAAATTTTGAAACAAACTCAATATATAAGTAATGATAACAATGTAAACAAAACTGGAACCATCAAAAAGACATCTGTAAATAAACTTATACCAAATATAAATAAATAATTCAGCGTATGAAATAAAATCCAAGGTAAATCAAGAACAAGGTCAGGAATTTCAAAATCCAGATGATAAACCGATCAAAATATTTAAAACTGTATTAGAAAACAAAAGCATTTAAGTTCATAAATCGCTAACAAATACAATAGAAAACTCTAGAAGAAATGATCGTAATGAATAAAAATCTGTTGAACGGAATCGCCGTCACATTTTCCAATTTAACGGAACAAATAATAACACAGATCTTCCGGTCATAAATTACAACCAAAAAAATGGATATTTGTTTCTAAAATAAAGCAAGGCACAGAACCTGAAGAGATTAAAGCGTTCTTAGCCAAATGCGGTAGTTATGAATTCGTAGTTGAAGAGAGAAAACCAAAATTTGAGAATGCGGGATACGCGTCGTTTAAAATTGGAGTTCCAACAGAAATAGATAACGTCGTTATAAATCCTCAATTCTGGCCAAAAAATACATTTATAAATAGATTCTTTTTTAAAAGAAAGGATGATGAGTTAAAAAGTACTCAAAATACTCAAAATTGACTTCAGTAAACAAAAAATCCACCTTAAATAAGACGGAAGAAGATATAGACGTTACAATGACTGTCTTGCATCAAAATGCACAAAGTTTAACCAATAAACTAGAAGCATTTGAGCTTCTAAATCCAACAGGAAAAGTCGATATATTATGTTTAAGTGAGACTCACATACAAAATTCTCATCAAAATTTAATAAATTACCTACGAGGATGTATTGATATCTAGTTAGCCTAGACCAGTTCCTTGCATAAACAAAATATTGCGTTACCATAGCAACGAACAATAACTTATTAGAAGTGTCAGTGTAAAGTTTGACGTCAAAAAAGTAAACCAGAGTCACGCAATAAATTAAATGAAAAAAGATGTCCACCGAAATTGTGAAAATCGAAAAATTGGAGTATCGAGCCATCATCAAGTACCTGTATTTAAAAGGGTTAAGAGGTAAGCAGATTTACGAAGATATGCTTAATACCCTTGGTGATCAATGTCCTTCGTATGCGACCGTCAAGAATTGGAATGCAAGCTTCAAAAGAGGTAAATTTTCCATTGAAGATGATGACCGATCGGGAAGGCCAGTTTCTGTGTCAGTCCCCGAAAATATCGATGCAGTTCATGACATGATTTTATCAGACCGTCGAATTGGGCTAAAACGGATATCTGAAGCACTGAATATTTCATACGAACGCGTTCATCATATGGTTCACGTCAATTTGGACATGAGAAAATTGCTGCAAAATGGATCTCCAAATGTTTGAATGTTGACCAAAAGCGTGCAAGGGTAGAAGCATCGCGTTCGATCTGTGCTCGATTTGAAAACGATGTAGACTTCTTAAACCGAATTGTTACTATGGATGAGACTTGGGTACATTTCTACGATCCAGAAACAAAGCAACAATCGATGGAATGGCGACACTCTGGTTCTCCAAGACCTAAGAAGTTTCGTGTCCAAAAATCGCTGGAAAAGTTCTTGCTTCAGTTTTTGGGATTAACATGGAGTAATCATGATTGATTTTTGGATAAGGGTAGAACAATAACTGGAGATTACTATTCGACATTACTGACCACTCTACGGGAAAATATTAAAGAGAAAAAGACGCGGAAAGCTATCCAAAGGTGTTTTGTTTTTGCAGGACAACGCCCTGCACACAAATCTCATGTTACCATGCAAAAATTCGTGATTTAGGGTTTGAATTACTAGAACACCCCCTTATTCACTTGATTTGGCTCCGTCCGACTACCACCTTTTCCTCAACTAAAAAAAGTTTAAAGGTCGTACATTTTCTTCCAACAAGGAGGTAATAGAAGCTGTAGAGGTCTGGTTTGCAGAGCAAGAAGAAACATTTTTTTAAAGGTCTAGGGACGTTGCAGGTTCGCTGTAATAAATGTATCCAATTAAGAGGAGAATATGAGTAATAAAATATTTTGACATTGAAATTTGTTTGGTTCTATAGTAGGCTAAGAATTTTTCAATATATCCTCGTAAATTATAGCTGTGCGAGTAAATACTGTAGAACAATAAATTGGAAAGGAGAACACTAATTATGTAATAACATGTACACTTATAAAGAACTTAAAAACCTAGTAATCTTAGTGAGTAATTGGATATTGAACTTTCAGTATCGAAATTAAACTTGTAACTTGTGTTATCTGTATTTACAAGATCGCCAAATGGTTGCTTTGAGAAATTTAGAAACACATTAGAAACGTGCTTATTCGAGTTATCTAATATGAAATACACAAAAATAGTAATATGTGGAGATTTCAATGTAAACATACTAGATCAAGAAAATGAAAACTTATTCAGCTAATAGATTTAATGAACTCTTTTTCTAGAGACCGTTTTAATGAGGCAACAAGAGTAACACAAAAAAATGTCTCTGGCATAGATTACATATTCACAAATTTTACTTCCGATTTACTTAAGAAAACAGTAATCCATAATGGTCTATCTGATCATTCAGCACAGAAAATTTCTTTTCGGTGTTAAACAAAGTGCAAATAAAAAATTATTCATACAGATCCTTTTCAGTTAATAATATAAACAATTTTTAAGTAAATTGTCTAGTGAATTATGGTTGGATGTTTACACCTTACATGATGTCGAACAGAAATTTGAAAATTTTAATGAACACTTTTAAATATTACACTGATATTTCTTTTAAAATTAAAAAAAAAAACAGATCGTGAATGAAGACAAACGTTGGCTCACTACTGGTTTATTAATAACTAGTCAAAAATTAAAAGACTTGTTTGTCTTAAAAAATAATGGTTTAATTTGCCCAACATATTATAATAATTATAAAAACATATATAAAAAAATTACTAATAACTTCAAAAACTTCATAATAGAAGAATTATCAAAACTTCGTCAAATAAGCAAAAAGTATTTGGAAACTCATAAACCAATACACTAACAATAATCCAAGTGAAGTGATGCCTACTTTAATAATAAATAATATTGACACAAAAATTGCGATCAAATTGCAAATGCATTTAATAACTTTTATTGATATTCCACGACAGTTAATTACTAATTTACCAAAAACATACAATGTAGAGAATCTAAAACCAATACAAACTGAACTATATTCTTAACACCTCAATGGAAGCTGAATTACTGACAATAATAAAAGATCTAAAGAACACAAATTTTAGTGGACCAGATGAAATTCCTCTTAAAGCTATAAAACTTAGTGCTACGTTTATAGTCAAACCACTGTGTCACATAATAAATGGTTGTTATAATCAAGGAGTTTTTCCCAACTTGTTAAAAATTACTAAAGTAGTTCCTATCTTAAAAAATAATCCTCAAGATCTAACCAACTATAGATCCATTGCACTTCTATCACTATTTTCGAAGATAACAGAAAAGACACTATCAAACAGAATACTAAAGTTTCTTAATTCGCAGAATTTATTAATTAAGCAACAACATGGATACATGCAAAAGAGATCTACTACTTCTGCTTTAGTTACGTTAATAGGATTACATCTATAAAAACCTTAATGAAAACAAAAAAGTAATGGCGATGTGTATTGACTTATCAAAAACCTTTGATTGTGTAAACTATGATATCCTCCTATTAAAACTGGACAATTTTGGAATACGTGGAAAGTGTCATAATATTATTAAATCGTACTTAACAAACAGAAAACAGTTCGTGATGATTTCAAGTTCATTAAATGTTGACGTTGGAGTTCCTCAAGGAAGCGTTCTGGGTCCTCTGCTTTTTTAATATATATGTAAATGATATCACAAATACTAAAGTAAAAGAATTTATAAGCTTTGCTGACGATATAACATTACTCTCTGCCGGACCAAACCCAGTTCAAAACTTAAAAGCTGATCTGCAACGAGTTCAAGATTATTTAACAAACAATAAACTAATACTAAATGTTGATAAGACGGTTATAATGCAATTTTTCTCTACGGCAAACCAATATGTTTCAAGCTCCTTAATATCCATAAATAACACAAATCTCAAACAAGTGTCTAATTATAAACTGCTTGCTGTTTATATTGACTTTTCACTAACCTTTAAAATGCATATAGAATATGTTTTTAAAAAATTAAGTTCTAGCTGTTATTTATTAAAAGGTTACGACAAATTATTGATCAAGGAGCAACAGTTACCTACTATCATTCACATATTGAATCTGTACTACGATATGCTATTGTTTGCTGGGGTAACAGCTACTCCGTTAAACGATTATTTCTTTTACAAAAACGTTGTGTTCGATTAATGTTTGGTTTGAAATGGAATGAATCATGCCTTGAAATATTTAAGAAAAACAAAATAATGAATTTGCCCTGTCTCTACGTGTTTAGTATGCTACGATTTATTAACAAATGTAAATTTAACAATATAAACAAGTTACATTCTTACAGTACTAGATATGGCAGTGATTTACAATACGAAAACCATAGGTTAACTCTTTATGAGAAATCCTTATTATATTTATATTTATATATATATATATATATATATATATATATATATATTAGCAACTTTGCCGACAGGTATGTAAAGCAGTTACATAGTCGATTCTTTAATAATTATAGCCAACCTGACAGTTGGCAGTATAAAAATTTCGAATCGCCTGCAGTAAAGTACATTAACTGCTTTACATACCTGTCGGCAAAGTTGCTAACATTTTTGTACGTGAACTTCCGAGTCGACACCTAGATGTCGAAACTTATCATTTAAATATTGTGATCCCTCAGTAGGGGCAATAGTCGACAGCGCGCGTTTGTACAATAGTGAACTTACACTCGAGTTCTCTCACTCCGATGAGTCCCAAAAGGACGAAACAGCTGTCAGGTGATTCTCATTGTTTTGTTTGCTATTGTACAACCTCTTGCGTACTTTACTGCAGGCGATTCGAAATTTTTATACTTGCCAACTGTCAGGTTGGCTATAATTAATAAAGAATCGACTATGTAACTGCTTTACATACCTGTCGGCAAAGTTGCTAACATTTTCGTACATGAACGCTTTCACGAGTCGACACTAGATGTCGAAAAACTTATCATTTATATATATATATATATATATATATATATATATATATATATATATATATATATTAGCAACTTTGCCGACAGGTATGTAAAGCAGTTACATAGTCGATTCTTTAATAATTATAGCCAACCTAACAGTTAGCAAGTATAAAAATTTCGAATCGCCTGCAGTAAAGTACGCAAGAGGTTGTACAATAGCAAACAAACACTGAGAATCACCCGACAGCTGTTTCGTCCTTTTTGGGACTCATCGGTAGTGAGAGAACTCTAGTGTAAGTTCACTATTGTACAAACGCGCTGCGACTATATGCCCTACTGGAGGGATCACAATATTTAAATGATAAGGTTTTCGACATCTAGTGTGACTCGAAAAGCGTTCACGTACAAAATGTTAGCAACTTTGCCGACAGGTATGTAAAGCAGTTACATAGTCGATTCTTTAATAATTATAGCCAACCTAACAGTTGGCAAGTATAAAAATTTCGAATCGCCTGCAGTACAACCTCTTGCGTACTTTACTGCAGGCGACAACTCCCTACAATTCTTTACAATGAAAATTAAAAATATTTTGTTAACTAATGCATTTTATTCAGTAGAAGATTTTTTATATTACAGGTTTTAAAACGAATTATTAATTATTTTGTTTGTTACACTATTTCGATTTTTAATTATTTTAATATAAATTTTAGGTATTCTATTTAGTTCAAATAATATGTATTTTTTTTTGACGTATCCTATGTTATTTTTGTATAACCTTTGGATAAATAAATTACTATTACTAGTACTATTTCTTTTGATCTTGTGTAAAAATGAAATACGGAAAAGATGAAATGGTGGATATGATTTATGTTTTGGGTGAAAGCGAGAGAAATCCGATACTGGCGGCAAGAATTTATTCTCAAAAATATCCTGACCGAAGACATCCAAGACCAAAAATTTTGTGAATGTGAAAGCTAGTTTTGAAACAACGGGCAGTGTCCAGTATCAAAAACATCGTCGTATAAGAGATGCAACTGAGGGAGAAAATGAAAACCTTGTTTTGCAAACTATTGTAGAAAATTCTCACACTAGTACGCGAGCGGTAAGTAATTAAAAATAACAAATTTTACGCGTATCATGGTCAGATCTAAATGAAGACGATTATGTCGCACGTCAAAATTTTTGTTTATGGGCTAGAGAGATGCAAGAACAAGACAATAATTGTTTCAATAAGGTACTTTCTACCGATGAAGCCACATTTAAGAGTGACGGAAAGGTAAAAATCCATAACATTCTTTATTACGACAACGTTAATCATCATTTTACACGAACGCTTGATCACCAACACCGATGGTCCATTAATGTTTGGGGATGTATAGTAGTCTCTAGAATATTTGGATCTTTTTCTTTGATGGTGCTTTCAATGGAGAAATGTACTTGCATTTTTTGCAAAACGACTTTCAAGAGTATCTTAAAACTTTACCCTTAGATATTTTCCGTACAATGTGGTTTCAAACAAGACAGAGCTCCACCACATAACAGTTCTAGAGTAAGACAGTACCTAGATGACGAATTATTTACAGAACGTTGGATTGGTAGAGGAGGTCTACTATTGTGGCCAACCAGGTCCCCAGATTTATCAAAACTTGATTTTGATTTTTCGGGTTATGTTAAAAACAAAGTTTACGAAAAATAGGTCACTATTTATGAAAAAACGTATTAGAAGAGTTTTTCGCAACGTCACTCTCGAGACTTTAGGTAATGTAAACAGATCATTTTTGAGACGTGTTGGAAAATGCTTAAACCAAGATGGTCGTCATCTTGAGCAGTTTTTATAATTGTATTATTATTGTTTTTCATGGCACACTTATTGTTAATAAATGTTTGTTAAGTTTGTACTAATTTTAAAAAGAAATACAACATAATAATTTTGATATAGGAGTAATCAAGTTATCCTGTCTGAAAAACTCACCCTGTAATAGGAATACCTAATTTTCAAATATCCCCTTCAAATAAAATCGGTAGAGGGAAAACGTAAATAATGTTGAAATGAACATTATGTTAACGGAATTATTAGTGTCAGAAAATAGTATATTGTATTACACGAGGAGAAAATCACAGTTTTCATGCGAGTGTGTTAGCTGCACGAGGGTGGTAGCCCGAGCGATGATAATCACGAGCAATGAAACATGATTTTATCCTCAAGTAATACACTATACTTTTCCACGACCAACATGTAGTATCTATGGGTTTTATCAAAATTTAATTTAAGATTTAACTGTCAGTTTAGCAATTAAAAATACAGCTGTTTTCATGACTACTAAACATTTTTTATTCTCAATAGTGTACAATAATTATCAAGTATTGATGTCGTTTTGACAGATTTTCAGGTTAGATAAATAAATATCAGTTCAAATCAAAACGAGCAACCAATCAGTTTTTGCAACTACATTCAGTCAATTAGGGTATACTATATACCGTTACTAGTAACGAAATGACTTTCTGCAGACGTTTAGATATGACAAATTTTCTCTAGCGGTTTATAACTACGAAATCCGTTAATTACACTGGAGTGTAAAAAAATATGTTGTCCGTTATTTAAGTATCTTGAATTAGTAAATTTTTCAATTACACCGTTCAAATAAACTTATCTTGAAACTGGTATTAAGCGATAACGTAAAACATCGAATGAATGATTACGATAATTATGATTTGAATGAACTTAAAATTCACGACGTGTAGAAAAACACAACAATGTTGATGTATTGTTGGTTTCTTTAGAAAGGGTTACTTAATATATCACTATTTGAACATCACGTTAAAAAACGTAGAAGATCCAACAATTTCACAGGCACAATTAAAACGGAGACAGAGACATCATCGAATAGTTCATTGGATGGCTGGACATCGAGTAGTAGAGAGACAGACTGTAGGTTGCAAATTTTCGGCGTTGCGATTATTGCTATCAAACTTTGATCACCCCGAACTAGAGATTTGATCGTCTGATTTCTTTCTGTACAGATATTTCACAAAGAAGGGCTTTCAATGAATGTGCGATTATTAAGAAAATGAAGCATCGCGTCGCATCATCGAGAAAATCAAGAGAATCGCGCCTGCAATGTTACAAAAACAGGTTCCGTCAAAGGTGTGATATTTTGTCTATTTTTATAACAATTTTAAAAAATTTGTTGTTTGTTTTTATTAAAGTTTCTAATTTACAAAATTTACCATACAGTGTGAAAACTGCTTATCTCAAGAGTAAGCTACCAGACTCTATTTTTGAAGAGTTTAGTAAAAAAAAAGCAAGATAGTGACTAAATTACTGAAAATAATATTAAACTCAAAGAAAAATACTTCTGTTAAAACAAAAACGTCTTTCGGGATTGGACCTTGTCGAAAAGGTAACCATAGTTGCCAACGTTTCGCCATCTTTTGTAAGGGGCTTCATCAAGGCGAGCAACTTAAAACAAACAAACAAAAGTGCAAGATATAATACTAATAGTCAGGTAATCAGCTCCTCAATCAAGCCAGATTCTAGGCTAAAAGAAGTCCAAGTAATTAAGGAAATACCTCCGTATTTATAGAAGAGAAGCGTCAACGGGTCGTTAACCTCAACGGTGATTGGTTCGAAATAGGACAGAAGGGGTTAACAAAGGAAACCACAAAGGTCACGATTTAAGTTTTTGGGATGCTTAATGATAGTTATACTCTTCCTGATCATGTAACGATGCATTTTTTTTTGTAAATTTACCGTTACTATGTATTTACTTATTTCCAATAATTTTCACGTTTACACCAACATTATAATTAACATTGCTGATGGATACATGTGTTTTTGTTGTAAATTTACTGTTATTATGTACTTACTTATTTGCGATTATCTTAAGTTTACACCGATATTATAATTTACATTTGTTTTGAATACAAAATTGTTTAAATTGTTATAATTAATTTAGAAATTTGATTTTGTAACTGTAATTTTCTCTATTTACGCTTGACAGTGTAACGTAGGTATTCGGATTAGACCTCTCCGATTAAAATATAGAACTTGCGCGCGAGGTCCCGCTCTTTCTGGAAACGTTTTATATTAGGGCTTGCAAATTGATTTTAAAACAGTTTATGTCCAGTTCCTCCAGCAGAACCGCTCCAGAAATAAATAAACAACTCAACCGTCTCTTCAAAGAGATACCGCTGTTCGTGTCGAATCCGTCTCCTTCTTTCCTCGCTCTCGCCTGCCCCGGTGCCGTGATTTCGCACCCCAAGTACTTCATAATTCTCAGCCCTTGTTGACGTGACGTTGTTTCGGTCGTCAACGTCGTCATCAACCTCCGTCTGATCGATCCGTAGTTGCTACCTAGTGACATAATTATTGGTGCCTAAGCCTTACTTAGCTTTGTTTAAACTGTTACTAACTGCTATAGAATGCTTTACTTACTTAATTCCGCTGTAGGATATTAACATTAAACTGCAACTCTGTTTTACAAATTTTGAATAATTTGGTACTAATATTTCCGTAGTACCAGCACCTTTTCAGTTAAGTGAAGCCCTGGATGCAAACTTTCTTCACTAGAGCTACTCGATCGCATCCAGTCGTAGGAGAGTAAACTCCTTGACAAAATCTGGCGTCCGATACCGTTCACTTTCTAATTAAAATCCTGCTGGACCAAAAGGTGTTACAAATGTGATCTTAATCAGTTAATTAAGACTGCTCGGGCGCCATTTGTAACACCTTTTGTTCCAGCACGGTTTCAATTAGAAACAAAATTTGTAAAACGGAGTTACAGGTTAATGTAAATGTCCAACAGCGGAATTAAGGAAGTAAAGCATTCTACAGTAATTAGTAACGAGTTAAACAAAGCTAAGCAAGGGCTTAGGCACCAATAATTATGTCTCCAGGTAGCAACAACGGATCGGCCAGGCGGAGGTTCGGAACGAAGGTTCGGAGCGGACGGTGTATTCGGGGTGACCACGTTGATGTCCGAAACCACGTTACCACAAGAACAGCACCGGGCAGGCAAGAGCCAAGAAAGAAGAAGACGGAATCGGCACGAAGAGGGGTATGTCGGCTTACCTATTTCTGGAGCGGTTCTTGCTAGCGGAACTGGACATTAACTGTCTTAAAATCAATTTGCACGTCCCAATATATGACGTTGCCAAAAAGAGTGGAACATCGAGTGCAAATTTTATATTTTTGATCGAAGGGGCCTAGTATATTACGTTTCACAATCAAGCCAAAATTAATTATAACAATTTAAACAATTTTGTATTCAAAACAAATGTAAATTATAATATCGGTGTAAACTTAAGATTATTGGAAATGTAGGTTTAACTTTTTACCTTTAATACTAAAGCTTTTTACTTAAATATCAATTATATCAAAATAGATTTTAGATTATGATTTCTCATATCCAGAAGCACATAATTCCAAAGTTCATCTTTGACACTCTGTATCTTTTTATTATCAACATTTTATTAAAGCTTGTTGGCTCAAATCGTAATAGTCAAGAATCTCTCATATCTCTATGTACAATTACTTACGGGCCACCCTGTATAAAATCTGCGCAGGTCAATCCCATTATTGAGATTGTTTAATGTTATTACTGAATTTTTACATTTAAAATAAAGATTGTCATCCCCTGACGACATTTTAGGATAATTTGTTGCCATGATTATAAGAACTAGCTTAAAATAACCAGCATCTGCGGGGATACAATATAAAATTGCAATTTATATTTTAATTGTACCATAAGTAATTAAGTTTGTAGTATTTTGTGATTAAATAAATTACCTGTTTTTCAGTTTTAAAATTAATACCTACACATAATGCATGTAAAATAATCTGTTACTCATGAAATAGTCTTGTCAAATACCATTCGGACATCTAATTTTTCCTGTGAAAAATTAGATGCCCGAATATTATTACTTACGATTATTTAATGTTTTTGTTAAATTTTTACGCTTAGAATAAAAATTACTCCCCTCTCTGACGACACTTTAGGGTAATTTGTTGTTAGGATATAATAATTGGATTACAATGAGCAACATATAAAAAATCTCCGGGGTACAATCTCATTATTACGATTGTTTCATGTTTTTGTTGAATGTTTACACTTAAAATAAAAATTGGCCCCACCCTGACGGCACCGTGGGATAATTTTTTGTCAGGATTATAAGAACTGGCTTACAATAACCAACATATAAAAAAGCCGTGGGGTATAATGTTTATTTTTTTAGAATTTTATACTTAAAATGAAAATATTGCCACCCTTGGCGGCACTTTGGGGTGATTTGTTGACAGGGTTATAGGATCTGGCTTACAATCACCAACATAAACAATATACGGGATACAATCCCATTGTTGCGATTGTTTAACGTTTTTGCGATATTTTACAATTAGAATAAAAATTGCTGCCCCCTCACGGCACTTTGGGATAATTTGTTGCCCCTCACGGCACTTTAGGATAATTTGTTGCCAGGATTACAAAAACTGGCTTACAATGAATAACACATTAATTAATCGGCGGGGGTGCAATCCCATTATTGAGATTGCATTAGAATAAAAATTGCAACCCCTGACGGCACTGAGGTAATTTGTTGCCAGGGTTATAAGAACTGGCTTACAATGACCAACATATAAAAAGCTGGGGGTAGTAGAAACCCATTATTGCGATTGCTTAACGTTTTTGCAGAATTTTTACACTTACAATAAAAATTGCCACCTCCCTGGCAGCACTTTGAGGAAAGTTGTTGCCAGGATTTTAAGAACTCTCTTACAATAACCAACACATAAAATATCTGCGTGAGTACAATTAAATTTTTAAAGTCAAATGCATTTGATTTCAAATCTCAAATGTAACTGCACGCCCGTTACATGCGAATACATCTAGGTTCGCCTATTAGCCAGGTAGCTGAACAAGTGGAGACATCAGGTTCGTCAGTATGTAGTGTGCAACACACTAAGAACTACGGCGCAAATTAAATGCGTGTGTTAAACAAAACAAAAGTTTGAGCAATTTATTAAAACCCTATTTTATAAGTTTGTTTTCTTTGTCGTATATTTGTAATTATTACTTCCTTTACTTTTTTCACAATCAGAGTCGACCTGAACACTTACAGATCATTTTGTGTGGTTTATAGCTAAACACCAATAAAGTTTAATATGCGTTTGAAGAAGAGAAAAACAAAAACTCTAAAAATGTCAAAAATTACATAGGGTGTCTTTTAAAAACCAAAGAAGTGTCCGTTTCCGGTTTAACAAAAATGAAAAAAAAATACTTAAAACTTTCATCAACTAGAAAAAATTTTTAATTTTTTCTGAACGACATTGTATATAAAACCGTTTAACAAAGAAGGACTGATACGAAGTTTACATCGCAACAGATGACTTTTAGCAAAAAATTCAAGTAAAAGTAGTAGAAAACATAATTTACAACTGTTGTTTCAAAACCTTTTGTTCTAAATTAATAACATTGAATGCATTGTTAACTAAAGGTTGCGTGAATAAAACATCTCAGTAATAGTATATAAGTTCTATGTTAAAAAATTAACATCTAACTTTTCTCTGACATAAAATAGAACAAATTGGAGTGATAATAATCATTATTCAAAGAGTATTTTACTAAAAAATCAGTAAAAAATTTTTTTTTATAAATTTTATTTATTAATCGAATGAATTTTTATTTATTAAACGCCCTTTGTGGACAAATTGCCTAATTTGTTGCCTAGTAATATTTTACGCTCCCTAACCAGGGTTCGATTCCGATTTGAGTATTTTTTTTATTAACTTTATTATTTATAGTATAAGACAATTTTGTAATGTGAATTTAAGATTATGAAACTAGATTAACTCCTTTTACAAAAATTGCATTAATCATAATTTTATTAAAAATTACCATAACCGGGATCGAACCTGGATCTTTGGTGAAAATCATTATAAAAATTTTACTATTTTTTTTTCTTAAAATACGCTTTATACATTTATATTATCACATAAATTTGTTCTCATTTATCAGTATAACAAAATATGTTGCTATACTGTGCTCAACTTTCGTCAGAAAAATATTATGCATTAATTTAAAATTTAATATAGAAAACGTCTATGTCAATTTTCTACGAGACACACGGTTAGAGGAAACAAATTTTATTTAAACAAAACTTGACCAAATAATAGTTATACATATAATTACTTGATAATTAAGGTTAAGACTTCTTATAGGAGTGGCAAATCAAACAAAATTTTGGCGACGTTTCGTGCTGCGACATTAGCAACAAAAAGATTACGTCACAAACAAACATGAGAACATTTCCAAGTTTTTGAAAAAAGATAAATAATGTTAACTTTTTAAGACCTTTGTGGCAAGAAAAAAATTCTGAGATATCGGGTTAACAGATTGTTTTAATTCAAAAATTTAACTTGTAAAAAATTACATAGGAACAACCTTTTTTTGAGAAAAAATATGTGTAAGAAATCTTCCAACCTATATCTAAGATTCTAAGAAAATATAATTTACAAGCACTTTTGTTTCATAACATTTTTGGCAGTTTGTTATATCGAAGATCATTGAAAATCTAAAATAAAATTGTAGAAATCTGTTGATAGTCCGGTTATGAATTCATCAACGTTGCGGTAATAGCTATGCGCTTTTGAGTCGCCGAATGGACGATATGTCGAATGGACACCACGCCGAAACTTAGACATAACGTCGAAACGAATTATTGGACATATCGCCGTAACTGGCCATAACGCCGAAATCAGTACCTAATTGGACAAATCCTCGAATTTGGGTATGTTCCACTTAACGTCCACAACAATCATAACGCCCGTAACATCGTTCCACATAAAGACCGCTAGTCATACAATTACCTTGAGTACGTCATTGATTACATCACTAATCACGACTACTCGAAGCTCACAACGGCTCAGATTTACTGGTGGATCGGAGTGGTCGTAAACGTATCGTGAATCCGTCCCACTTGAGATTGGTAACTCATTTTGAAGTTTAAGTGGAACATACCCTGTGGACACAACGTCGAAAAGCAAAAAAAACTATAATATGTCCAATAATTCGTTTTGACGTTATGTCCAAATTTTGGCGAAGTGTTCTGTCCCCTTTTTGTAACATATCGAATTTTTTTAATATATTATTTTCAAATTATACCAACAGATGGAAGTAAAAAAAACGTAAAATTTGTTGTAAATTAGCAAACGATTTTCGTTTAATTGTAAATTCAAGGTAACGACAGCGACTATCGCTATCAGTAACTACTATCAGTAAAAAGTGTACAGTTAAATTCATTACCCATTTCTCGGAAACCACTCGACCGATTTGCTCTGAAATGTTGCACATTATAAAATAAACAAATAGAGTTATTTGATGTTATAAAAACATCAGCCTGAATTTTCTTGATAGGAATTACAATAAACCAATATAATGCACATAATATTGAGAAATAATCGTTTCAGTTGAGGTTTCCTTCAAAATTTTTTACATATTTTGAATTTGGTCTAGAACCCCTTCGCTGTGGAGGTGGTAAACAAAAACAACTCGAATAACGTATTGCCGACAGTATGCCCCATATATGAGAGGCTTTATCAAGGCTCCTAATCAAACTAAGTTAAGAGTAATCCATTTTTTTTTCATCGGAATAATGAAGTCCATAAAATTTGGAATTTAAATTTGTTAAAAAGGTGAAACACAATTTTTTTTACAAAACAACACAGCAACTAAATTTTTATGTCTTATTCGTCGTTTTTAACTATTCTTTTTTAAATTCCATACCTTCTACATTTTTAATTAAATTAAATTCCAATTTTTCATTGACTTGAATTCATTGAAAAATACCAGAAAAAATAATTGGTTAATAAAGGAAACCTATATAAAAACGATTGGTTTAGTAAATTGCATACTCTTGTAAAAGCAGGTAATATTTTAAATTCCTTCAACGAAAGTACATGCCAAAAAACTCAAACAATTAAAATTTTGAAAAGTCACTTAAAAAGAACTTATTTAAACTAACAATCATGAATTAGTAACTAAACGTTATAAAAAATTTTATAATAAAATTCGGGTACAATTAAAAAAATTATTCAATAAGTACATCAACATTAGAAAACACATAAAATCGACGACCTACAAAAACAAATTCGTTTTCCAAATAATCAAGTCGAGAACACAAAGAGTATAGTTGGCAAAAAAACACTCATAGAAGATGCTAATTCTGATTTTACAGTTCTGGTGTTCAACTATCAAATTGATCAAATTTCGATTCAGTCTCTATATTTTTTATTGTCAGCAATTTCATATGTACAGGGTGAGTCAGTTTAGTGTTCCCTGGGGAGGTTTCGGCCACATTCCGACTTTTACACAAAAAGTAACTAAAGGGTGTCGAGCTCGAGTTTTAAGAAAATTTGAATACCGCAAACCGCATCCCGCTATATCTTCAAATAAAAAAGATACAAGGCGTTTTTCACATTTGGTCCAAAACGAAAACTGCTCATAACTTTTTTATTTATAAAAAATTTTGAAATCTGCTTGCGTATTATACAAGCAGTTTTAAATCAAAACCTGTGGCGTAGTCAGATATATTCTAAAATAATTTTTATTGCTTATTTACCAAATTTAATTTTTTTTTATATAGAGCCATATGTATTTCTTTGTCATTAGATTTCTTATTTTTTGTAGATTAAAAAAATGTAGCATACGTCTTGGTTTTATTTGAAAAAATTTGGTAACAACAATTTCTTTATAAAAAAAATTTTTAGGGTGCAGTAAGGTATATATATTTTATTTTATTTCTAATTCCAATTGTAATACTTCCATGATATATATTTTTGTTCTATAAAGCCAACGCCTCCATCCTAAAAATTTTTTTATAAAAAGATTGGTTTTACTATTTTTTTCAAACAAAACCATTACATATGCTATATTTTATTAATGTACGAAAAATAAGAAATCTAATGACACACAAATTACATATGGTTCCTATATAAAAAAAATTAAATTTAATAAATAAGCAATAAAAATTATTTTGAGAACATTTCTAATTACGCCACTGGTTTTGTATTTAAAAAGTGTCTGTATAATGCGCAGATTTCAAAAATTTTTTATAAATATAAAAGTTATGAGCAGTTTTCGTTTTGGACCAAATGTGAAAACGCCCTGTATCTTTTTATTTGAAGATATAGCGGGATGCGGTTTGGTGGTGTTCAAATTTTCTCAAAATTCGAGCTCGACACCCTTTAATTACTTTTCCTGTAAAATGTCGGAAGTGGCCGAAACCCCCTAAGAAACACTAACTGACTCACCCTGTACAGGGTGTGTCACGATGATGGTTCGTTAGACGTTTACGGAAAAATAGAAAATTTGGTTACTTGCACAGCTGGCCCTGATCTATCGATTTAAAATATTCATATTTAAGTAAATTATTTATGACACGCCTTGTTTTGCTGGGCTTCAGCTCTTCCGGAAATCTTTCCGAAAATGCGCGACACGTTCGATCAATCATGCGATTACACTGTCCATAAATAACCAAGAGATTTAGATAATCTTCATTCGTAAATTCCATTTGTTGTGCCATTTTGATAGCTATCAATTAACTACTGACAGCTGCTTCGTAAACAGACATATGAAGCGTGCAGTTAGTAGCATTTTTTCTTCCATGGCAATCTTGACTATTAATTTCCGGTAATTTTGAATAGAATTAAGAAAATCCTCAGAAACCGTGTTAGGGCTACATTTCAGATATGAGCAATGTTTTTCAAAATGAGATCAAATTCTTTTGACTAACTCAAGAAATAAATACACATGAACAAAATGATCTACCTCGTATGTTTCAAAACTCATAAAAGTGTGAATAACACGAAAAATAATGCACTTGGGTATAGGGAACCCTATTATTATATGAAAGATAATTACTCCAGCTTTCAGATGAGTCAACAAAATACGGGGTGTTCCATTTAAAATTAGTGACTTATACTGACTTGAATTTGAGAAAGATCGAGTGAGTTTCATGAACACCCTGTACGAAGAGAATGAAATCTGATCAAACTATCTGCAAAAAGAATATTTATTGAAGAGTTATACGAATTTTCATTACCCTAGGCTGACAAATGGCAAAGATATGGTTTCTTAAAATGCCGTCTCATCTGTCATTTTTTTTTTCAGAAATATTAAATAACTCGGAAACTATCAATTTTTGGTACATAGTACCTCCATAAAAATCCGTCACAAATTCAATGTAGAATCTGAAAATATAATAACATACAGAGTGTCTCATTTGAAATATCAAAGTTGTTGCCACATTTCCATATGACCGGCAACGTTGAAAACGTTGAAAAAATTTTAAATCGACAGATCAGGGCCAGCTGTGCAAGTAACCAAATTTTCAAAATCGTTTTTTCTATATTTTGAAGTGTCTGTACCCTAGTTGTTTATTAAGTTAGAAAAAACTAGTAAATTCATTCTTGAGACACTTTTTGAGATGAGTTGAATGGCGTTGACGGATTTTAAATATCTACATTTGTTTACGAGTTATGAAATAATTTTTTTTCTTTAATAATAACCATAGTTGGCTGCGACTTATTTTGAGTTTTTTTTTCTCTTTACGACGATATATATATGTAAAGTCAATCATAATTAAATTTAGTCAAAACTCATATTTTCCAATATCAAATAAAATTATCGTAGTTACCAAAGACATTTTGTTTTAATTTTATGACGGATGTCATGTATGTATGCCGCCTCTAATTACGTTACCACATTTTCATTCTTCAATCGTCGGAAAAGTACAAAATCGCTTACGAAAACTATGAAAAGTATGTTAGAATGCTTTATTCAAAATAATAACAATTCCGAAATTGCATCAAAAATATACTTTAATCGTTATCCAGAAAGAAGACAACCTCATAAGCCTATTTTTGTTCAATGAAAAGAAAATCTGACGAATCATTCATATTACATTTATAGCAACTTCTTCGGTATCTTGAATGTTGTACTTTTTTGGTCTTGGCTTGTTAAATGTTCCATGATTCGTGAGATTTTCTTTTAATTTAAAAAAGAGACTTTTGAGTTTGTCTTCTTTCTGGATAGCGATTGAAGTATTTTTCCGTTACTTCTAACAACTAGGATATAGACACTTATTAAAATATAGATAAATCGATCTTTTCGCTGTAACTCAAAAACAAAAGACGAATAGCCGATTCAATGGGTTTCTCTCGAAAAAACAGATCGAGACACTGGCAACCATTTTTTTCTATCTCTTATGGTTACCGAGATACCCTATACAAACATCGAAATTCTCTTAATAGAACAGACGTGAAAATTATTAACTAAAATTACAGATAACAAAATTCTAAGAAAAAGAAGAAACTTTGTATGCATTGAGCCATTAGTGGAACCTGTGGTGGAACAAACGTGCGTATTTAGTCAAATAAGTAATATACTGTTGTAAAGCTTCCTAAGAATATTAAACATATTCTCCAACAAGACTAACAAGTACTAGATACTAGAATACAAAAACCACAATTGTATAAAACTTGCCAACGTTTCGCCTAAACAAGAGAGGATTTTTTCAAGGCTGATCTTTTAAAGAGCCATATTCCTTTTGAAAAAACATTTTAAGAGGGATGAGTCAAAAATTAAAAATTTGAATAAACTAAACACTATTTTAGCGAACCAATTATACTCAAATGTACTCAAAGTACAAATGAAAACCAAACGTTTTCAAAACCACAATCTACTATGTTTTACATCCTCTACTATTAATTTTGAGGATTGGTTATTATTAACCATACAATTAATATTAAGTAAAAAAAGCAAAAGAAATTATTTTTGTTTGAATAAAGACTTACTGTTGCCTAACCATTATCATATTTGTTCAACAGAAAACAAACATTTTTTTAGAGAATTAAAAAAGTAAACACAGACTAAAAACGTGTCAAAATAAATGTTTGTTACAAAAAGGATACGTAAGAGGTGATGTATTCCCTAAAATCCAATAAGTTGTCAAATTTACCATAATAGCCATTAAGCAAGAACCAACAACTAATAGCTAAAAATTATTATAGTTACTTGTAAAAGTGTGTAAAAGCAAAATTTACCATTTCAGATGCAGTCCAACCTCGAGTAAAAGTCAGTACTATTTCTGGCTCAATAAAAGGTATACAAAGACACAGAAGAAAGGCGGAAAGAGGGGCTTGGTAATATAAAAGTTGCATCGAATCCAATTGCATTTCAGATTGTTTTGAATTTACTAACTGAAGCAAAATTGTTAGAATGTAAAATTAAAAGTGCAAGGAACTTACAATTTGGTAAACTGATGTAACTATTACACCTAATCCAGCAAACACAGTTCCTATAACATTAAAGCGAATGTCATAGAAAAAACACATTATTACACCCACTATAATCGGTATCTACAAATTTAAGAAGAAAATTAATTTAAATTATCATACATACCCAAACCTATTACCGTAGTCAACTTTATAATAAACGGAAAGTGTTTTCCTTTTAAAAAAGCCTGAAGAATCATAACAGTGGGGGTTGTTAACACCTTAGCTACTTGGAATGCACCCACCGAATTGAACTGAAGACTTAAGTTAGTGAACACCACAAATCCACAAAAAGCAAGAGCCAAGGGAATGAGTTGGCTCAAATTTGCCGATTTTACATTAAAGAAATTGAATTTTTCGCATACAAAAAGTCCTAAAAACGTCGTAACAAAATGTACCATCGTCAAAGATACATTTGGAAATATACTGTGCAAATAAATCCATTTGTTTATTAATATAATTGTAATAGAACAGAATATATTCGATAAAATGTATATACATGTTTTAATCGTATTCATTTTAAAACTGACGCTATTAAACCTTTGTAGTTTATTATATCGTAGGTGCTTATCTTTAAAGTACATGGTTGGGTGTATATGATAACAATCAGGGTTTGATAACGATAAATAATTAAATATTTATATAAGATCTTATTCAAATTGCACCAGCATTTTGAGGTTACTATGCAAACACAAAGAATGCGCTGTTGCCAATGTTACTTTCTTGTCCTCTTAGAATGTGCAGTAAAAAGCACTTTTACTTTTACAGCAATTACATTTTTCTTAAACAAGATTAACCGTTTAAAATTTTAATAACATATTAATTAATTAAAACCAATGTACCGTAAACACTAATTTTTCTTTCTCTTTCAAATAGATACAAACAATTACACACATAACCTTATTTAAAATGTATAAACGACCAAATCCTAATGAAACTGAAGAAGATATTTTAAAATTACAAGAGGAGTTTTTAAAAATAAAAATGCTATCAAACCAGCAGCCAAACTTATTAAACATAACACAGGTAGACATCGATTCAAAAAATGTATTTGTTTTATTTAAAATTTCTTATTTATAGGAACATCGACAACACAACAAGATAAAGCTGTTGAAGATAGTTCTTTCAATCAAATAGCCAATACTTTTGAAACCATTCCTTCAAATATTAACATCGGAAATGTTATAGAAAAGTTGAAACAAATTTAAATGTATGTGGTCCTAGTATTGCGTATAGCAAAGGTTTTCCAGTAGCTAAGCGCCGTGATGTAAGTTGATTATATTAGAATTATTACAAACTAAGAGTTTATTTAGTTAGGGCCTAGTACATCGAAAGGTAGTATTTTTTCGCAACAAATGAAAAAGTTTAAAAAAGAGCCTGAGATACGTGAAACAGCTACACATTTAAACAAATATCAGGAGTTGCCACAACAAAGCTATGTAATCACTGGAGAAGATAAGGACACGATACATAAGGAAAACCTATTACTTCTGCAGCAAATGAGTAAAGAAGAAATACTGGAGGAACGCGAAAAACTTCTAGAAACAATTGATCCCGCAATTGTGGCATTCTTAAAAAATAAACGGAATGATGTATTTGAAAACAGAAATTTAAGCATTGCAAAGCAAAATGAAGCCGCTAAAGACATTGATGTAGATTGTGTTGTAGCTTCTAAAGAGATTTTGGATATGGAAAATTCAGATAAATGGTTGAACTTTGATACGGTAGAGACTAGTAAGTTGGTATGGATGACTGAGTGCGAAGTACCAAAATGCGACAAAGGTCGTTCTTATGAAGCTAGATTTGACTTTGAAGGGTGGCTTCAACCGTTTTCTTTAGATATGAAAGAAGGCAATAGGAGCTTATACCACCATGGTGATGACCCTGGTCGGCCTGGGTATACATTGCAGGAATTGTTCCAATTATGCAGGTACTTTTTTGTACTTAGATTTCAAATCTGTTGATTTGTCTTCGGCGATTATTTAATTTCAACCTACTAACTTTTTCTCATTGTCATCTCCCTACTCTTACAAAAATTGGGTGGGTTTCTGTAAAGTAAAATGGTACGAATCGATTTCTTAAATGTGTTCAAGAAGAAGTACTCTTAACATATCACATGTGCACCTCCAGTTAAGATAGGGTACTCCAGAGAGCACGTCCATCAAGTTAGCGAAACTTAATAAAATGACATAATTTGCAGCTCTTTGTTTAAAAAAATGTTTGGTTGTTTTGCTAACTGGATATCAACTTAAGGAGGCAACTTACTAATGGCGATATTGGAAAACTAAAAAGTGGAGAATCTGCCATATTTTTGCAGTAAATAAGTAGTACAATATAATAAATGCTACTATAATAGGATTTCAGTTCAGTTCAATTTCAATTTGCTATTTTGTCAGAATATACTTCTTAACAATTATTATTGCCTTTTGGCCTTATTGGTCGAGTGGTAAATGATAACATGTTTTTAGACGACTATTCTTGAAAGTAATCATATCACAACACTTAATATTTGTGATGCTTATACTATTTTTGCACGGTCGTATTAAATTACACTTTAATGATATTAATTCAATTTGTAATAAATAAATGAAAAGTCAAAAGTGACGTGTACATGTTGGAGAAATAACACAATATGAAGTTTTACTTACAGACGTCGGTAAGTAATTCACTTACCACGTCTTAATTACTTACCGACGTCTTAGGCCTAGCAACCAGTAAACATATCCTACCGTCGTGGAAACGGAGGCTGTAAGTAAAAAAATGCTCGATCCTGCAAAAAACTGCCTCTCAGTTTGGAATCTCAATTAAAATTTCCCGCTACTATTTTAAATTGATTGCATAAGAAATTACTAAATTTAAAGTTGGTCTTGTTTTCACAATACCTACTAAATTTGATAAACAAAATTTGTGTACAAATATGTTATAAATAATTTTACAATAAACCTGTGTCTACGGATTCTACGCTTTCGTTTTATTAAAAAACCAATGGTAAAACTCACCAAAGATGGAATGTGTAAATTCTGGGAAATCAGTTTAGGAACAAGTCAATATATCTAATTATTAATAATTATTTTAATGATGCCTCGAATAAATGTAAACTAATCTAATTATACTAATATTAATTATTCTTCAAGACCTCATTGAACCAACAAAAACGGACAAGTAAATACACAATTTAATCAAAAATTCTCAAAAGAAACGATAATTCGATGATAACAACAAAACAAACGGGAAAACACCAAAAAACTTTACTTGGGCACGTGTTTCATTCCTTTGATAACGACATAAGTTATTACATAATTTTGAATTTGGGACATACATATAGGGTGTTTCTGAAAGGTGTGTACATGGCTTTACTAGAGGTTCTCTGGCTCAAAATAGACCGTTTGACACCAATTTACCTATAACCAAAAGTGCACCATACGGGCGCCAGAGGTCGTCAACTTTCCAAAAAAATATGGTATATTGGGAATAACTCGAAAACGGTTCGACGGATTTTGTTCCGCTTTCGTATGCTGGTTGTCTGCTTCCGAAGACGTTTTTCTGTGTAATGTGGACAAATTTCGGATACCAGGAAAAGTCGCTTTTATACGGGCACTGCCAAATAAATGATAATATTTTAACAACCGTCACCTATACGAAACTAAAATAATTCTGACAAATAAAACGAACAATTTGAAAACTTTCTTTGTTCTTGTTAAATTGCGCTAACGTTATTAGTTCGATCAGAAAAAAAATTAAATCATATCCCTGAAAGGCGCATCCATACGCTTAGAAATTCAAGTAGACTGCTAGTAGGCTATGAGATCAAATCTATCATTTCCGGATCTTCCAAGATTACTCACGTTTCTATTTTGCGATTAACTACTTGAAAAATGCGCTACACATTTCCAGAACAGACTGATAGTTAGCATGTTAGTGTTGGGCTTCTGCAGTGGCAATTGTCGGGAGAGCGTGAGGGTTTACGCAGAAAGGTTCCCAAATCGGATTGACAGTTTTTTTATAACTAATTAACAGCAAAACAGCGGCAAATTCTCCATTTTTAATTTTTCAAGATCGTCATTATTAAAGAAGTTGCCTCCTTAAGTTAATATCAAGTTTTTAAACCAAGAACGGCAAAACTTTCTTCCTCTCAACCAATTAACGACAAAACAGCACCAAATTCTCCACTTTTTAGTTTTTTAATATCGCTATTATTATAAGGAATTTGCCTCCCTAAGTTGATATGAAGTTAGCTAGACAAGCAAAAATATTTTTAAACAAAGAGTGGCAAAGATTTTTTCCCCACAACTAATTAATGGCAAAAAAGCGGCAAATTATGGATGGGAATACGTTCTCCTGTTATTAGTTGTATTCTTTTTAACTGAATCAGTTCAGATCAGTTTACTTGAGTTCAGTTGGTTCTGATTCGGATCACTTATGGACAGAGTGGAGGTAAATAAATTCGTTTGAAAGAAACTGCGCCTATTAGTTGTTTTGCTAACTTGAGGACGTCCAGAGAACACTATACTTCTAGTGTGGAAGCTTTAAGGAAAGCAAACAATAGTTATTTGTATCACTATCAATAGAATGCGATATGGAGTGACGCTCATGGAAGACAACAAAGCCCCCGCGCGAGTCAACTCCAAATAAAAGACACGTGTCCCAACTATGCGTGTGTAATTTACTCAAATGCCTTTGCCGCGTCCCTAAAAACCGACAAAATTTGGTTCATCCCGACGTTTTCGAGCGCAACAATATTTGAACTGGCTCGCGCGGCAACCTGGAATCCATTGGGGGCGACTGCCGCGCCAGACACTGATCGAAAGTTTGCCGCGCGTAATGGATACGCATTAAAAAAAGTGTGTTCGTTAGTGTAATATTTTTGACAAAAATCGTTTTTTAATGTCTTTTTCCGCATCAAAAATTATAATGGTGAAATTGTCATTGAAAAAGAAGTATAAAACACAGAAATTTAATTTTTTTTAATTTATAAATAAATGTCAACAATTAAAAAAATAACAATTAAACAATAGGAAAAGAAAAAATATCATACAAGGAATGGCCAAAATGTTGCACCTAAGTAAGCCCAACCGAACACAATTTTATAAGAAAAATATTCATATTTTTTTATGCTTAGTAGCGTTGTACCTATAGTTTTTGCCCTATATTTTTGGACGACCTTGGATAAACATTATATCAGGAAAACCTCTGGTTCGATTTATATAAAACTTTGCATATCAGTCTTATTTATAATTCAGCAGATCACGTGACACTAATTGTTTTAACAATATCTCCACCAATATCAATTATACAAGAAAAATTATTGGAAATTTTATTGTCTATAATTTTTGTTTGGACTATTTTTTTCTAAAACGCAATTTTTATTTTTCTTGGTCTTTGGACGCGCGCAATACTTCGTTTTGTCCCGACGTAGGATAGGTGCAGTTAGATACATTTAACAATTGTTGGCCGTTACCGAAATGTATAATTCATTTTCAAATTGCTTCGAAGTACACTTTTTCTTCTTTCTTAAACGTGTTTTTTTCGTGCGAAGTATCGTTTTTTTACTTTTTCTGTCAAAATTAATAAATTGCGACGCTGTTAGACATTATGTCGCCGCATACTTACGTTACTCTTTTACACGCTTGTTAGTTTCTATACGATGTGGAGTTCTACGCGAAACGTTTGTTTTATTTTGCTGTACCGTTTGGTGTAAGCTGCACCCAGTTTTGTAAAAGTTTTGGGACATAGTGCGTATATACTAATTTATAGTTATGTAGACTAATTTACAATGGCGGATCTACTATTTTGGGGGCCTGAGGCTTTTCTTTAAATGGGGCCCCATTAAAATAAAATTAGAAGTCCCTGACAGAATTCACAAATAAATATAAAATATATTTTGAATAAAATACAAATACAATAATGAACATTCACCGTTACAGTAATAAGAATAAAAAACATACAACTGAAAAATTATCATCTTTATTACTGAAAACATGTTCAATCATTCTAAAATATGCACTTTTTTCTATTCTTTGAATCGGCGAATTCTTTTAATGTTTCATCGAGAGATAAACTTTTAAGTATATCGCTTTCTATGGACAATAGTGACAGATATTTAAACCGTTCTCCATCCATTGTTGTTCTGTACTTATTTTTTATGAACGTCATCTTAGAGAACGCCCTTTCAGCTTCGCAACTTGTTGCAGGTATTGTCAAGAAAATCCTAAGTACTGTGGTCAGATTAGGAAAAACATCCGCTACGTCATTTTCGAAAATTAACTGCAACATTAATCTTGGAGATAATTTAGTGCTTGAACGATTAGGAGCTGTTAATTTTAAATATTCTTTAAACTGTTGACATTCTTTGCACAATGCGTCATCCAGATCTTCCTTGTAATATCGGACTGCAAATTCAACACTATTAATATCAATGGACGACACTGCATCATCTGCAATATCAAACAAAAATTTAAACTTATTGTCAATTTCCTTATATCTTTCACCTCTTTTATTTAATTCGGATATCAAACAATCCAATAATTTGTTTAAAACGTCAACCCGAAATTTATCTCTGCCTCGCAAAATCTCCTGTCCTGTCTCACCATTTGAAAATATTTTTGTTTTAATACGTTTATTTTTGTCACTGTATTCTTTTTGTGTTTCGGTACTTATTTCATTAGCTTTTATTTCATATTCAATAAGTTTATTATGACAATTTTCTCGAAACGATTGTAAATATAAACTTAGCGAAAGAATTAAATTGTAACCATTATGTATATCTAACTCAGGCGATTGAAGTTTTTGGCGACTTGGTTAAAACGTTCCAAAATTTCTTCCCAGCTAATCGTTAATATTACAGTTTCCAATTTGGTCAATGCTTTAAACAAGTTTGTTGCTTCTCGTTTACAGTCAGATTTTTCATCTCCTTCCATGATATATTTGAGGGTGTTTAATACATCACTATACCCATACTTCAATGCTCTAACACTTTCATACCGAGCACACCATCTTGTAGTAGATAGTGTTTTTAGCGAATATTGAAGCGTAGCATGATTTTTTAAAATATCCCATCGATGAGGCGAAGCTGAAAAGAATACGTACAACTGTTGCAAAATTCCAAAATAATTTACAACTTCAGGAATTATTGACGCGGCCTCGACACCAACCAAGTTTAAAGAATGCGCTGCGCACGGTACAAAATCGGCATACTGGTTCGCTTCTTTAAATCGAGCTTGAAGTCCACTATATTTACCACTCATATTTGACGCATTATCATATGATTGTCCTCGAATATTTTTAGTTCCAGACCAATATCACTTAAAAGTCGGTAATTTTATTAAACAAAAAAAAAGCAGTGTGGTTTTTAATAGGTAAGAATGTTAAAAATCTTTCGCAAGGTTTTCCTTGGTAACAATATCTTACAATTATTGCCAACTGATCAACATGTGAGAGATCTGGAGATGAATCCACCACTATCGCAAAATACCTGCAGTGATCACTGTTTATTTGATCAACTATTGTCCTAAGAACTTGTTTTCCCATTATTTGAATCAATTCTTCATAAACACTTTTGATAGGTAAGTAATACTTCTGCTTTCAGACTGACACTTCCTTAAATGTTCTTGAAGGAATGGATCAAATTGTGATATTAATTCCACGAGCCCCATAAAGTTTCCATTGTGAGGTGAACCCCACTGTTCGTCATGCCCTCTTAGTGCTAAACCTCTTTCACATAAAAATTTTAACACCGCTACAACTCTTTTTAGAACATGGTAGTAGTACTCTACGGATTTTCTATGTTCTTCTTCTAACCTCTTATCTATAGTAGATGTGTTACTTTTTCTCGTAAGCCAGGTAATTGTTGATTTTTGTGATCTGTGGAATCTTCATGGCAATCCAATGCCCTTAAGATATTTTTCCAATCGGAAAACCCACTGATAAACACTGAAAGGGTTTGAGCAAATAATTTGCAAACGAAACAGTAAACTTTCCCTTTTGATTTCGAATAACACAGCCAAAAACGCTTCACTTTCTGTCCATTTTTAAAGTCTTACTCACATAAACGTTGGAAAAGTATCTTTTTGATTTTTTCCTGCTACTTCAGATTCCGCGTAAACATTTTCTGAGTTTAAACATTGAAAAAGATACTTTCTTTCACTAAACATTGAGATCTGAAGCTATTATTGATATTATCGGGCCACATTCCCAAGTCTGCATACTTTGAAAATAATAACGTCTCTATCTCCTTAGCGTCACTGGAGGGTTCAATTTTGGTATTACTCGTAAAATCATATGTAGCACCATCCTGATTTTGATCAATAATATTTTCCAAATATTCACTTTGAATTTGAGTACTACAGCTACCAGGTACGTTAATAGCTAGACTAGAATTTTCAGCATTGGATACTTCACTTACATGTTTATTATTTCTTTGGAAAAAATTTGTCAACTTAGGAAGTTTATTTTTTTCCTTCTCTTTTATTTCTTTTAGTTTTCGTTTTTGATGGCCGCTTAAATATTTTCTTTCAGACATTTTTAATTGTAGAAACACGAACTAATATTCAACAACAATTATTCATGAAGCCGCCGAGGATAGTAATGCCACTTTAAAATTCCAAATATGCACTAAACAAACTTGATATGCTCGTATATATAATTATTAATATTAAAAATAGTGGTGCGGTGTGAAATCGCGACCTGTGATTTTTCAGTCACTTATTTCCGGCACTATCACTAGGAGCAACTATGTTTTTATAACTGAATGTCAGAATCTGAACGTCCGCGCCCGCTTGAAATCCGAAGTCAAACATAAACTGTAACCACTAATTAAAAATACTGAGTTAATTTGCTTTTACTGCAAACATGGAAAAACTCCTACCTAAAGTTCGATGTGGCGGCATCAGTAACATAAGAATAGTTATAGGTTATGCTAATTCGAGGAAACAACGTTGTAAAGCTAATGGACCGAAAGAAACCTTCCTTCTTAAATAACTTAAATAATTATTTTGTAAATATATTTTGAGTAATAAATATTTTAGAATACAATCCACAACTTTGAAGGGATTAAAAGGCGCCGATATTTTGAGAAAACAGTTGTTTTTACCTACCTACCTACCTACCTTCTTCGAAAATATTTTAAGTGCTTAATCCTCGACTTAATCCGGAAACAATGCATAATAGTTATCTTTTCCTTCGCTGTTTTCTTTTGTACATTTTGTACTTTAACTATCATTAACCCAATGTAATTTACAAAACTAGGGGCCCCTCTGTGCTCGGGGCCTGAGGCTTAAGCCTCATAAGCCTTATGGTAGATCCGCCGTTGCTAATTTACCTTATTTTATAATTTCATATTTATAATTGAAGTTCGTTAGTAACTGAGTCATTAAAATTATTTTTTTAGGTCGAGCGTAATCCAGCAAAAAATAATTGCTCTTAACTCAATAGCAAACATTCTCTACCTTTACCAATACGGCGTTTACGATGACGTGTTAGAATTGCCATTAGAACAAATATTTTTCGTAATAAGATTCTGTTTGGACGACAATGCGCCACCGGTTCTTAACTCTGCCATAAAAGCTCTAAGAAATTTATTTTATCACCACGTCGACGAAACTTGCTTAGATTATTTATTAGCGTTCGGTTTGGGACAAGTACAACCTATACTTGCTGTGGATAATTCCGAAGTAGACGACGATAACACGGTGAATGATCAACAGTTGGCTGAAACTAATTTGATTAAATGCCTGCTGCGAACAGATATATTGAGGAGAATAAGATATATTATTAATACAGTCAAGCCGACTATTGAGACAATCGTTTACGTATTGGAGCTGCTAATTCGAATGGCGAGGGATTCCGAATATGTTGTAAGACAAATTTTTCAGTGTGAAGGATTGGTTGAAAGCGTTGTAAAGTATTTTGTGCCCGTAATTGCAGTTGTTGGTATGTACGTAGTTAGAGAAGTGGCACTTAAAACACGATTGCTTTTATAGAGGATATTGTACCAAGTTACGGTAATCCTTTGCCACAAGCTCTGAAATTCTTAAGAATCCTAAGTGGAAGAAGTAAAATAAATGCCAGTAAGATACTAAATTGGTAAGAATCTTAAGACTTTCACACTCACTAGTTATTTGCATCTATACGTAGTTATAAGGTAATGGATCCTGTGGCTTCATACTTGGCTAATGGTTCTCATCTTCATTCAAATAGTTTAAAAGCTCCAGATAGAGGCACTGAATTTATGGAGCGTATTTGTACATTACAATCTTTCAATAGATTACTTCAAGTTAGAAATATTGACACCGTTGTGTCGCTGTAAATTAATTACTCTTTTTCAGTAACTTGCAGCCAATTTTTTTAAGAATGTTAGATTATCATGTTAAAAACACAGACGTGTCTAATTCAACTTACACCGTCCAAAGACACGTATCTGCTCTACTTATTTTTTTATCTAATGTAATTTGTAACAACCTAAGAGATATTGAACCTTTCTGGGCTTTGCTGAGGGATTTTGCATATTGGAAATGGATTAAGCAGATTGAAAATATTTCAGAATTTACTGTATGCAGATGTGGGGTTGATTTATAAATTATTACTATTTTAATTTTCAGTGTGAAAAGCTCCAAATTTCATCATCCTTGTTTTATTGTTTTACTCCGTTGATGGAATGTGCCTATTCTAATGTGAAATGTATGGAAACGGGAATCGCAGATTTTCTGGATAAAAATGGGTTTGAAGTTATAACTAATAAAATACAGTAGGTTTAAATCTCCATCTTTAAAAACCGTTTTATTTCTTTACTTTAAGATTAACCGCATATGCATTTTTAGATGCTGTTCAAATCTTTTAAACAATTACGATGTTCACAAATCGAGCGCCAATTTAGTAACCGTCGAGGCGGCTGCTTGGAAAGCTTCCGGTCGAATCATTCCGTGCATGCAAAGCTCCAGTTGCATGCCATTTGTAACAGTTCTTTCCGGTTTAATATTACACTGTGATAACAAGGTACCTAACGTGCAACAATTACACATGAAAAAATTTAAGCTTTGGTTTCAGATCAAACTCAAATTCTTGAAACACCGAAACATTCTAAAGTATTTGAAATTATTAAACGAATTAAGTAGTTTCTTTTTGATATCGAATTGGTTCACGCGATGCGAATGCCGTTTGATTGCTAACATACTACAAATGGCAGTTACTGTACAAAAAGAAGTCGATACTTCGTTGTTTTACGAAATTGCGGTGAAGTGTCTCAGTATTTTCAGTGGAGAATTTAAAGGAGAAATTTTAATCATTCTACGGAGCATCGTGTTTAGTCCTTCTTTTTATCCTTGTGAATCTTTAATGGATAATTTGCGTATAGACCACAAAAAGAATTTGTTGTCGCAAGCTCTTAATAATTTAGATAGGATTTTCACGTTTACACACTTGTCTTAAATTTGCACAAGGTGATATTTTTTAAGAGCAAGATTAGACTTTTACGTTTGTTTGTAGGATTCTAATGATACTTTTATGGTTGACGTGAGCAAGGGAACAGTCATGCCGATTGATTGGATTTATACTCCTATTATCACCCTATATCTTGATCAACAAAAGGCACAGGGAATTACATCAGACGAGCAAGTCGATACTATAATTAATTGTTTGCGTTGGGTCTATCTATACGAAACATATTTTCCTAATTTGGCGAAAGCGATCAACCCCACCGATAGGTTTTGCAGACTAGCGTGTACGTTTTTGGGTAGCGATAATTTATTTTTAGAACCAGAAATTCACGATTTGTTGGAAGTTTGTTTGCGACATATTATTGATACTAATGAGGAGAACATTAATTTTCACAAGCCAATTCAAGGTGAGCTTTTTCCTTCATAAGTTACCAGTAGATTGTAACGTTTTTGTGTAGGATTGAACAACTTTCAAGACTTCTACACTCAGTTGTTGGAACAGTATCAAGGTGTGAGTTACGGTGATACGTTGTTTGGTAACTTTATTCTTTTGCCGTTAATACAAAGACACGATGTTAAGTATAGGAAAACGTTGTGGTCGGAGTATGCGGGAGTCGTACAAATTTTTAATGTGACTGCAGAACAAGTACTTGTGTTATTGCAGTTAGTACTATTTATTAATTTTATTTTTCAGAGTTTGTGTCCCATTGAATTATTTTAAATCCTGAAGAAACTGATCTATCGTTATTAAAATGTTATAGAAGAGCTTTAGTAACGGGAAGTATAAGAAAACATTCTGTTTTTTATCAAATTGCAAATCATCATGTTGATACCTTTTATCAAAGAAAAAGAGAATAAATAAATCTTTTCACTTACAATTTTAATTTGTCTTATATTGTTTTCAAAAGAAGCGGATTAATTTAACCAATAATTTTCTACCGATCATAGAAAATGTAAGCAAGTGGTTAGACAAGAAGTGTGTGAGAAACTTGAAATTATTGTAAAATGTTCGCATCTTTGACCGGCTAGTGACCCTAGTAAAAGTAAACAATTTCTATTAACTGCAAGGAAGTGAATAGTTCCCAAAAACTAGAATAATACTTAATTCTAATATATACAGGATGTTCAATTTACGGTGCACGCCTACATATTTTAGGAACTGATAATCCTAGACGGAAAAAATGGTTACAAACAAGTCCAAGTATAAGTGATATTTTAGGACAAATTTATTTTCGCAAAGCTTTAGGATGAACGTTTCCCAATATATCGGCGGTGACTATTGATATGTTATGGCATTATGCTTAAAGTGCAACGAGGACAGCATTTGCGACTTTTTCTATCGTTTTTATCTACGCATAGTTCACAATGACCATGCGTTGGTTGTCATTTTGAACAATATTGGGCATATTATTTTACTATGAAACGACCGTATTTAAATTCAAATTTCACTCGTATATTATTAGTTTCTTTATATAGAACCCCAACTTCCGTTGAATCATCGTTAGGGGCGTGTTAGATCATTAAGTCTTATGTTTCCTTGTCTCTGTGAATACGCCCAACGGACATGGAAGTTCTAAATATAAAGTTACACAAACATAAATTAGATTTTTAGCTAATTATTAATTTCTTTTAAAATATACGTTTGAATGGTTTAGACAATGTTATGTTTGAAATAATAACACTATTCTGGACTTCCATTGTCTATATGTTTTTTTAAATAGAATTAACACAACGTTTCGATTGCTATTGAATCTGTAATCGTCTTCAGGTGAATACTAAAAACTTAAAGACTACTGTAACTTATATACTAATATAAAGTTAGTGAAGCGATCAAGCGTACAAAGTTAAGGAAGGGGGACATTACCGTAGACTAAGATTAGTCAGGCGTCCAATTAAGGGTTTCCACACATTGTTAATCTCTACGCTGGGTTGACTAAAGACATTCTTGTTGTTTTCGATAAACGCTGCTTCTTTAAATATTCTCTTGTACCAATGCTCTTATCGGTGTATAATTCTGGCCTCCGACCATTTCATTTTGTGATGTTTTTCCCAGGAGTGTTGGGCAATGCCGAATTTCAAAGTCTCTCCTCTCTGCGTATGGGTTTTATGTTCCTTCAACCTGATATCTAAGGGTCTTTTAGTTTCCCCTACGTATGACTGGCCGCATTCACATGGGACTTCGTAGATGCAATTCTTGAAGTCGCGACTGTCTAGTTTTGGAGATCATGCTACCAATAATTCTTGATGATCTATATACCGTGTTAATATCATAATTTCTTCCTATTCGTTTTATTTTCTCACATAATCCTTTGACATATGGAATGATGAGTAGTGTTTTGGGTTTCTCTTCGGTCATGGCTGGTTGGTTCTTAGAGAGTTTTAGAACAGTTTCTACTACTCGTTTCGGGTAACCATTTTGTTTAAGGTCTCTTTTGATGTTCTTGATTTCATCTTGTAGTCCTACCTCTGTATTACATAGTATTTGAGCTCTGTCGACTAAAGATTTAATAATCCCTTTCTTTGTTGTTACACTGTGATTGGAGTCGTAATTCAGATATTGGCTGGTATTAGTTTACTTTCTGTAAACGCGTTTATCAAATACAACAAGAATGTCTTTAGTCAACCCAGCGTAGAGATTAACAATGTGTGGAAACTCTTAATTGGACGCCTGACTAATCTTAGTCTACGGTAACGTCTTGCTTCATTCTATTTGTACGCTTGATCGCTTCACTAACTTTATATTAGTATATAAGTTACAGTAGTCTTTAAGTTTGTTAGTATTCACCTGAAGACGATTGCAGATTCAATAGGAATCGAAACGTTGTGTTTATTCTATTAAAATAAAATATAGACAATGGAAGTCCAGAATAGTGTTATTATTTCTTTTAAAATAGTTTGGTAACATTTGAATGTATACTATCTTCTTTTCAACCTTCATGGTGACAAGATGCATACACTATTTGGTTCGTATTAAATCTGCTTTTTGTAATTATTATATTTATTTTACTGCATTGCTACCAAAAGTATTCTATGAACTCAATTCGACCACATGTTATGAATATTTTGATCATGTGTGTTTCTTTGTTTGCTGGAGAAACCGGTTTGCATTGTATTCGTTCCGCGTTCATTGTTATGCAATTATCAGAATGTAAGATGCTTGATTTTGATATTAATGGTGGGTACTTTGCAATAACTTTTTTAATAATTTATGATTTTTCGAATGAAGCAATACATTTTCTTTACTACGGAGATAAAATCATTCAAACTGATGTATTTTTATGTGTGCTTTTATATGTGGTTTCCTATTTTGCTTATTGCTGGTTGAGCTACTATTCAAATCTTGCTTTTACAATAGTGTCTTGGCTACCATCAACTTTTTGTATTATATTTATTTTATAACTTCTGTCACGCTAATTATGTCGACCTTTAAATTAAGAATCTATAGAACTTATCAGTGCAGCAGATTCATCGCCGCCGTTTCATCACCCCCCTGTTCTTCGTCCGTATGTAAACAAAATACCAGCAAAACCGCCGATCAGATTTTTATAAAACTTTTGATATGGGTTTTATATATAATAGTGCAGATCTGATTAGATTTAGGCATAATCTATCAAGTCAAAATTGCCGTTAACCTACACAAGTTTCCGAAATCTTGAATTTTTTACAAAAAATATTTATTTTACACAATTTTTCGTCAAATAAACGTTGTTTATAATTTAAGCTACACAACTTTTGTTTAAACTATTTTTTGATCTTATAAGTAGGTAATTACTGAGATACTATCAAGTGACAAATTGTTTTAACAATATTAATTACTTATACAAAAAAAGTTATGGAAGAAAACTTGTTGGAAATTTTATTATTTTATAACCTTTGTTTGAACAATCTTGTTCTAAAACGTAATATTTATTTTTGTCTTAAAAGGAACGTGTGCGCGCGCGTTACTTCGTCGTTCGTTATCGCCACTAACTTTCGGTACTAACGGCGTTGAACAGTCCGGGCGATGAAATGTTTCGGCAATTAAACAACCTGGCGACGAATCGGCGGTATCGCTGCTGTTCCTCTTTACTCCACTACTTGTAAATAAGATGGTGAGTTATGCGAGGGTTTCCAACCCGAAAATTTCAACATGAGTATGTACCTTATATTAAAGCAAAAAAAAATTGTCCGATGGCCGGCCTCAAAAGCGTCCGTTAGTATATAAACAAGATATCCAGAAAAACCACCGGTCATATAAAACTTTGCATATGGATCTGATATAAACAATTGTACAGATCTAATTAGATTTTCAGCGTAATCTATCAAGCCAAAGGGGCCGTTGTTAACCTACATACATTTTGAAATCTTGAAATATTTACAAAAATCTTTATTGTACACATTTTTTCTTAGATTAAAAGTTGTTTATAATTTAATTATACACAAGTTTATTGTTTAAACTTGTTTTATAATATGATAATAAGTAATTACTGAAATATGACACTAATTGTTTTAACAATATCTCCACCAATATTATATTAATTATACAAAAAAAGTTATAGAAGAAAAATTGTTGGAAATTTGATTGTCTACAAGTTTTGATTAAATTATTTTTTTTTCTAAAACGCAATTTTCATTTTCAATTCGTCTTTAAAGCAATGTGTGAGCGCGTTTCGTCGCGAGCTAGGAACGGTAGTAGGAAGCGTTCGTATTAATGGCTTACCAGTTAGATACATTTAACAATTGTTGGCCGTTACTGAAATGTATAATTCGATTTTTAAATTGCTTTCCGGTGCACTTCTTTCTTAAATGTTGATGGTTTACATCATATGCGAGGATGAACAATTTCGCGATAACTCATCAGCAAGTTGAGAGTCAAAAAATTGTCTTTTCTTGTTATCCATGAAGCTATAAAATTTTATCTTTTTGTTCGCTTACAAATTGGTTTCTGTATTACTTTCTCAAACGGTGTTTTTCACACCTTCATACAATTTTTTTTATTGTACACCGTTTTTTTCTGAAAACGTAAACAACTTTGACATTTTTGGGTGTCGGTTGCTTGACCCGAACTCGTCGTTTAAGCGGACAGCTATTTTTGTGTTTCATATCATTTTCTTCTTCAAACAGATTTATTTATATTTCCTTGCTTCAAAATAAAATCAAGCTGATTTATCTTATTATAGTAGTTAATGCTTTTGTTCAATTAATTGGGTCAAAATCAATATAATGGACTATCAGAAGTGTAGTGACAGGGGTTGTAGACTCCATGCCAAGACATTTATTTTATTTTATGGCTTAGGGTTTAATAAAACATTACTTTTACTTGTCTTTGTTTAGTATATATTGCAGGTACTTGCAAAAGCAAGATTAAAAATTGTCTGCCAGTAAGATAAAGCGAACTTGTGCGTTTAAAAAATGGAAGAACCATCGAAACGTACACGTCGAATGCAAGATAACAATCTTCAGAGGATAGTTCAGACATACTATTATTGGTTCAAAATAAAACTGGCGGTGAACATAAAATAGTGAAAAGAAATTTTTATTAGAAATTTATTGCCAAATGTATAAATAAATTATAAAACAGGCCATTCAAAATGCAACTCTATGTTGTTCAAAACGAACCAGACCGTTACACATATTGTAGAGGATTGTCAATTAACGAAGTTTGAAGGAGGATTTCCAAACATTCATCATTTAACGGACGAAGCAATATTATGGCTAACGAATCTGAAGGACATCTGAAGTTCAGCAATGTTTTGTATTCTTGTCTTGATAATCTGTTTTTCCATTATTTTGTTTTGCTATATCTTTAACCTACTATTTTTCGTCATTGTCAATTTATTTAAAATATTTAAAGAAAAATATTTCTCTCTGCCTTGGCGGAAAGGAGACGAACACATTTTTATCCGGTAAGGTCGCTTCTACTTTAACAAACTCAGAGTTTTGAAGTCAAAAGTGGTTTTTACACTATTTTGCTTAATATAATAATCGAATTCGAGAGTCTTTTTGTTACCTGTCAATTTTATCTTTGTAGAATGAAATATTTTTTCTCATGTGGAATATAAACGTGTTATTGACCAGTTTTTCTTTTGTAGAGACCTTCTTTTGGTGGAGAACAACTGCATTTATTAGACATTAAACAAATCCTTGATAAATCCCCATATGTTTGATTCGAAACGTCGGCAAAAACTATATCCTACAATAAATGCAGGAAAACTGGTCAATAATTTATGATAAATAGAAGAATTCAATCCGTTATTAAAAATATGTTTACCATGTTTATCATCTCAAGTTTTTGCAAGTTGAGATATGTTTTCATTCATAAGCTGGAAATATTTAATTTTTGTAAGCTTCTTGTCATTTAACAAGATGGGTATTGTTGGTTGCAAATATGGTACATCTAAATCTTTCCCGAAACTCGCCTAAACAAGCAACGGTGCTGTATGTCCACTCGCCGTTATTGAAAACACCTTTGGAGAAGTAAGATTCAATAATAAATCTTTTATATTCTAACGAAAACGCCATTTTTTCATAAAAATCTTACGAACACCGACAATCAATTGACGTTTATTAGCTGAAGTTATCAAAGACGTGAAAAATTTGCTAATACTATAACTTTATAAAGTTACAGTCACACCGTTGATTGAAAATATTTCAATCAACGGTCACACCTAATCTAAGAAATGTATGATCGCTCGGTATAAAACAATTATGTTTGAATAAAAACATTCCAGTAGGTAACAAAGGACAATAATAAGGGAATTGACGGGGAACTGATTTATATCTGCACATGTTAATATATAAAATACTATAAAATTAACAAATTTTTCTGTATAGTGTATAGTAACAGTACATAACTTTCAGTTTTGCATAACTGGGGAAAATTGGGCTAATTAAACTCCATCGATTGGTTTCTTATTTACTGATAAGAATGTTAAAGTATTTAGAAAAGCAATGAAAAGTATACTATTAAAGAGGAAATGTCGTAATTCGTCTGATCCTGTGTTGCATCCATTGCAAGTATAAACTCGCCTTATAATGACAAAACTCACCCCATCGACTAAGCAGTATGTCGTTGATACGACTATGTACAGACCGATTGAAAAGAAAAAAATTGTTGGAACACTAATAAAATTAATTGTTGGTGACAAATTCATTGACGTTACTACAGTTATTATTCATATAAACGTTTGTTTTATTAAATCTACATAAATGCATTTTGAATGTTCCACTAAAAGTTACACTTGTTTACTAGTCCAGTTATCTTAGCCTTTAGGTGAGTATTTCCGAAATCGACATACTCGTATAAACTTGTATTTTCACATCCCAAAACTTGTCTCAAAATTCTCACATGATAGGATGGTCGTAACTTTAAAATTTAGAGGTTAAAGGTCACAAAAATTAATTTTTGAACATTTTTGTAAATATCTTGTTCTCTATGGGTTTTACGCTGTTTGTATTTATTATCAATATTGTAGTAAATTAAATTTTCTACAATTTTTGTTTAAAACATTTTTTCATTTGTCGAATCGTTTACGAGATAGAGGACAGAGAGCGGTCGGTTAGTGTATCATTTGAGGTCAACAAAGAACTAAGTTTTTTTAGATTTCCTAAATATGATGCCAGGTGAGCAAGGATTGCATAAAACTAATGGTTAAAGTAAATTCAATTTTTGGCAATCTACAATCAGCCTCTCCAAATTTTTATGAGTATTGGAAAATTGGAGATGATATTTGTAGACAATTTTTTAAGAGTATTAAATTGTAATGTTGGAAGATACTTCAAAACAAAAAATACCAACTGTGAAAAACTACTTAATGCTAATACTTTTATTTTTGTATTTTCTATATTTTATTACCAAACGTTTACTCCAGATGAATTACTTACCACAATATTCTGTAACTGCAAGAGTTTGGCAAGAGTAGTTGTGGGTCAAGGTGTGGATGCAGGAAACCGTTGTTGCAGTGTTTTTTAGCTTGTAGTTAGTGTCATGGGCAAGTTTGTCTCAATGCTGTACCATATCAGACCGATGTCAATGAAGATACAACCTTTGACCCAGAAATCATAGAAAACTTAAGCAAATGAAATGACGTTAAACTTGAAATTCTACAGCAGCAGTACAACGACGACGATGAAGAAAAAGAAGAAGAAAATTGAAATTAGAACTTGGTTCTTATAATTGTTATAAATTTTTTCTTTTTTATTTATTTAAGAAGTTATTAGTATAAATTAGATTAGAATAAAAATATGATTTAAATTTTTATTTTATCAATTTTTAACTACACTGGCAGGTAAGTGTAATTAAATTAATTGACTTACCTAGATAAGTAAAAAAATAATTAAATGTAATGTAATAGTACATAAAAAATGATTTTTACAGTATAATTGTTAATATCGTAGGATTATATATAAAAAGCCGAGATGTAAGAGAACAAATTGTCGGAT
This sequence comes from Abscondita cerata, assembly GCA_030710515.1. NCBI lineage: Eukaryota > Metazoa > Arthropoda > Insecta > Coleoptera > Lampyridae > Abscondita > Abscondita cerata. The sequence goes on from JALBCR010004419.1 coordinate 108,173, forward strand.
TGAGTTGAAAAACAAATTGCATATTTGCATATTTGAACGTAGTTTTTATTTCTGATCAACTTTTTTGATAACATTTTCCGATATTGTTAAATTTAAAGGTACTTTACTATTGAGTAAAATTCATATTTTTGACAAACCTCGTGTACGACTGAAAAATTTGATATTTGATGACTGTATTTTAGATTTAAGAACATGCAGAACTTTTTATAAAACATAATTTTTTTCTAAAATTAATAATAAAAGTTTTTGATATGATCCCAACTTAGGGGGACATATTGTATACTATAAAAATGGATTTATGGATAAGGTTACCAAGAATTAAACAACTCGCTTTAAATGCAATCATCAAAGCATAATTTGTTAATTTTTAAAACTCCATAATAAATTTTATATTTTACTGTATTAAGAATTTGCATGTATATAATCTATCAGAAAATAAACGTGGCAACACTGTATGCTTATCGCTTTTATTTACATTTACTTTTGTAGTTTTGCGTTGACAGTATTGGTTTCTTATAAAAATAGTAATAAATTACACATCTATTACTAAATTATTTTCCGTGTTTATCGCTTTTCATTGCAATCACGTCGTAAGACTTAATCAATCGTGCAACACTGCGTAATTGTCTTGTAACGGCAAATGGTGAACACCGGTTATTTTTAACGAAAAAAAAAAACAAGATAATTAAATAGTGAGTAATTCAATATTTTGAAACGTTTTTGAACGCATTCTGTCGTTCAATAAAAGTAAGTCTTTTATATTTTAACTCGTGCTTATTTAAATCTCCTAAAAAATTATGTTGATAAACAAAGTTTATTTTTGTTTTGGCTGTAATTAAACTTCATTGTTTCATAAACGCTTGTTGTCCTTGTTAAAGAAGCTCATCTTACATTAGCAGCTTAATATAAAAGTCGGGTTGAAATGTCTAAATTAATTTACTAAGCTATCAAAACTCACTTCCTTTTGTGGCTTTTAAATTGATACGCCTCATGCTTTCAATACAATAATAAAGTCACGCCCGCTAATTAGACTTACAATCAGTTTAGCAAATGCTTTTAATATTAGGTAACTTCTCATCATGAGTCATAAAGTTTCTATAAAGCGTTCGAAAAGGCATGTGGATGAAGAAGTGGCAAGTGCTGAATTTAAAGCACCGAGACTACCAAAACCAAAGATGAAGCTGTTAAGAATTTGAAAAACACAAGTGAGAGCACCAACGGTGAGGAAGTTAAAGATCCCTCAAACAAAAGTCCTTCCAAAGATGAAAACCCAACGGTAGATAATGCGACCAGCGAGAATGGAGATAGCATTTTACCGAAGCGTAGTATGCAGACGAGGAGCTCTTCTAATACTACTTTGAAAAAGAATGTTGATAGTACAAATGGAGTTAAAGGTGAGTAGGTTCATTACCATCACAATATTGCAAAATTTTCTTTATTTATAAATTATACACATTTCCTGTATGAGAATACATCAATTTCTTGTTAAATTAAATAATACTGAGAAGTTATTTCTCTATAAGTCACTGACCATGAAGGAATTTAAACTATGCTTGTGGCATGTAATTAATCTCATTAACTTAAACTAAATGGTTTCTGTTGAAATCGTAATTAAATCTTTAATTCATTTTATCACGTGTATATTTACCACATTTATCCAGTGTTTGTTTAATCAGATTTAATATTTAATTGTTGTATGACCTGAATTCGTTTAGGAATTCATTTAATAAGATTGAAGTTTCGGTTGAGTTAATTTCTACTCATTCTTTGAATTTTCATAGTTTGTATCAATTATTTTTAAAATCTCCAAGGTCCAAACCGATATTTATATGTAGTTTCATTTTTAATTTTTAGCATGAAGTTATAAGGATTGGGGACACAATTTACTGACTTATTATAGCTGTTATATATTAATTGTGTGATAATCTGTACCGAAATATTTACGGCGGTAGGTTCAAATAATTGTTAAAAATTAAATATTAAAACAAAAATAGGGACTGAATCAAATCTACAATCAATTTCAGATATTGAATTATTGTTTATATTACAATTATATCCAACCGGTTTAAACTTGTGAAAATAGCTGATTGTTAAATGTATCCAAGTTGTAAACCATTATACGAACGTTTACCAGCTACCATTCCTACGTCGGGACAATACGAGGTATCGCGTGCCCACATCCTTTTAAGGACGTCTTCTCTACACAAAGCGAAAATGAAAATTACATTTTAGAAAAAACCGTTCATACAAAAGCTATAGACCATCAAATTTCTAACAACTTTTTTCTCATAACTTTTTTTGTATAATTGATATTTGGTGGAGATATTGTTGCAACAATTAGTGTCACGTGATTGTTGATCTCAATAATTATTTATAGGATCAAGAAGTGGTGTAAACAAAAGTTGTGAATAATTAAATTTCAAACGACTTTCATTTAAAGCAAAAATGTGTAAATGATTTTTTTATATTATTAAACACGATTGTTTAACCATCAATTCATAGATAAATAATATGTATTGGATATAGATGGCCTACTCTATCCTTATCTTAGGAAAAAATAAAGTAGTTATTACTCCAGCGTCGCTGTATGCGCGAAATTGTACATAATGGCGGGATTTATAATTTTTTAATTTTAGTGTTATTTTCGGTTATTTTGTTTTGATTAAAATTCGGAGCGATACTCCACAATTGTTAAATACAAACTTTTATATTTGTACCATTGACAATATGTTGTTCAAGTATTTTCAAAGTAAATGTGCAAGTCCTACCGTATCAACCAGATTTTTACGTTATTTAGAATAGGCATAAAAAATAAAGCATAAACATTAAATTTATTAAATATTAAATTCAGTAAATTATAGCTATAATTGGAAATTTTTAATTTTTGTTGTTTTGCTTTTTTAACGTATTACATACAGTTAGGGCCTTTTTCTTAATGCCATCGCTGGTGTCATTTTGATCTTGGCCTCGTTGACACTACCTACCCATGCCACAATAGAAAAATATACTATATAATCAGCAAATAGGTTTTTTTAATTATGAGCATTGCATAACATAATATAATATAACATAACATAACATAACACTTACATCACAATACAATATTAAAATGTACCATACGATTAAATAAATAAATAAATTGCAATTCATTTGGTGATCTCTTAAAACGTACTTAAATAATTTAATTTTTAAAAGGTCTTTAACATTTTTTGACAGCATAGGTTTGAAAGAAAAAATTTAAGAACATCGCAACTTTTGGTGTACATTTTTCTATAAAAATTACTAACCCTGATGAGACATTTGGGTTTATATGCTCTCGCAGCCACCAATCCTTCATGTTGACCTGTTGTTAATATATTACGGCAATCGTCGCAATTGTTATTTTTAAAAAGTTTCCTTGCCACAAATCCTACTAAGTAGGAATGTAAATCAATTTTCATTATACCTCTCTGAAAACACTATCTTTACATGCTTATTTGGCGCACCGAAAATCGACTTTTCCAGTGCGCCCGCACGGGAAAACTTCCCGTGCGCTACTAGTAAAAACATTTGTTGACTTTTGTTTAGTTTCCTTAGCAACACTAAACAACGCTTGTATTGTGTGACAATTCTTAGTGTTTAGAATTATTGTTCAAAGTATTTATCAAATGATTTCTCCAGAAGAAGAAATATCACGTGAAGCGGCAATAATAAGTGCAGGATTGTTGCCCAAGAGGTCCTGCGAAAGATATGAGAATGAGTACCGTCTATTTTGCAAGTGGCGTCAACAAAAGAAGATTGACACAGTAAGTGATGATATTCTTCTCGTTTATTTGTCCGACAAAGCAAAATCTATGAAAGCTTCAACTTTATGGAGTCGATTTTCAATGGTAAAAAGTTGTTTGGCAGTAAAAGAAAATTTTAATGTTACTAATTTGCCAAAAACTACTGCGTTTCTCAAACGACAAAGTGTTGGTTACACACCGAAAAGTCCAAAGTACTAACTGCAGATCAAGTCACTAAATTCATACTTGAAGCACCAGATGAAAAGTGGTTGTTAACTAAAGTAATTTTAACATTTGGTATTTTCGGAGCATGTCGAAGAGATGACTTGATTCGTTTAACTTTGGAAGACGTAGAAGACAATGACCGTTTTTGGTGGTATTCCTTCGAGATGGCAAAAATCACAAATCAAGAAGCTTCACAATTACAAAGGAAGGATGTCCTTTTGATCCGTGCAGTTTATATCGTAAATACGTTAAATTAAGACCTACAAGTATGCATAGTAGAAGATTATTTATTGCATACCGCAATGGTAGATGCTATGCACAACATGCAGGTTGTCACACTATAAGTGGTGTAACAAAACACATTGCAGAGTATCTGAACCTACAAAATCCTGAAGAATATACAGGACACGGCCTAAGACGATCATCAGCATCTATATTAGTCGAAAGCGGAGGGGATTTGCTTACTCTAAAACGACATGGTGGTTGGCATTCTTCGACTGTAGCTGAAGGCTATATCGAAGAATCGGTAAACAGAAAGGTGGAAGTTTCTCGTAAATTGTTTAGTCAGGTACAAAATCCAACGTCAAAATCAGAAACCATTGTTATTGGAGCAGATCAAGAAATAAATACTAATACAGTACCTTCGACTTCATCAACTACAATTTTACAAAATAAATTGGCTACTAACGGATTGCATATTTATAACAACACAAATTGCACAATAAATATTTCATTTGATAAAAATTAAAGATACATGTTGTATGTATTTGTTCGTTCATACTTAAAAATAAAGGTTTGTAATAATGTGTATATTTTTGCTTTCTTTTTTTCCAGAGAGGTATAATGAAAAGTATCGTTCATTACACGTCCATAAATGCTTTTCCCGCGCTTGCATGACTTCCCGTGTTCGGCTTCGCCTCACACGGGAATTTGTCACGCGCGCACGGGAAAAGCTCGTTTTCTGGACTCCTAATGAAATATACTATTTCATTATTGGGTGAAAGTCTGAAAATTAAAAATTCTTTTCTTCCAATAGAATAAAATCATCCTGTGCTGGAAGAGCACAAATTTCTTCTTCAAAGTGTTGTGCAGAAATTATATCCCTCAAAGTAGTATTTAATGCCCCTTCACTTTCATCTTGCTCGCAGTTATTTCCAGGTGAGTGTGAAGAATAAAAGTTATTTATTATTTAATAATATTTTATAAGAGGCTGCAAACAAATTACTAGTTGGATTTATGTTTCTGCCACCTTGCATACGATTACAACAAAAAAAAATTCTACAGAGTCCTGGTTTATATTACGGGGCAGAAGAAATCTAAAATTGTAGTCCTTATTGAGTATTGGCCACAAATACCTGAAGGCTTTGATAGTGTGAATCCAGTTTTTTACCGATGGAGGAACGAAATTTTCCGTTTTCCCAATTTTTGTAAAATTCATAGACGCTTTAATTGCTTCATTTTCCTACTGTAGGCTGGATAATGTTTACAGCATCGAACAATTTGCCCATAATAAAAGAAAATCAGCAGTATCTGCAGGCGATGAAGATAGTTCTGTTCCTGAAAATTACATTTTCAGTTATGTGAGTTCACACATAGTAATTTATTCTTACCTGATTGATGTGGGAAAATGTCGCATGGTTGCAGAAACTCTTTGGAAAATACTTGGGCAGCGTTCTTCACTTTTATTTTCTTCATTTTATCTTGGTAAATATGTTTATCTGTAAGTTTATTGCACAGCCGAAAATCAATGGCTCCATCAAACTCATAAAAACGTATAACGTCTTTCCAGGACGCAATTTGTTGTTGATGTTTCAGCCATTAAATTTTACATTCGAATTTAGTAAATTATTTCTAACTCCCTTCAACAAATGAGGAAAGTTGTAAAAATGTATTATTTCCTCGTTATTGACAAGGTATCCAAAGTATCTGTTATCAATGTTGCCTCTAAGACAATTAGCTCTTGTTTCGGACTGTAATTTATTAATTGCAGGTACACCTGGACCGAATTGATCAGAAACAGTGGCAACAAGTTTTAATCCAATTTTTGTAATGTACCTACAATCAATTTAATATTTGCGGCCATATCTCATTCCACCGCAAGTAAAAAAAAATATGCCAGAGGTTCTTTCCATTTTTATAAATACCTGACGCCATAAATTCGATTCGGTCTTTATCGTCGCCGTAATCCTCAAATTCTTGAATTCTGTCATCGTGTGCATTATAATTTAATGCAACAGACATCTCGTCATACATAATGATACAAATTTTTTCTTGGAATGTCATTTTTTGAGTTGTATTTTTTAAGCTGTTAATTAAATTATAATTAATTCCGCACTTAAAAGGTATTTTCCTTAACAACTTAGACGTTTTTCGAGATGGAAGAGCAAACATATTTTCTAATAACGGATAACCTTTAGGACTTTGTTTAAAAAAGCAAAAGCGCGAAGATTTTATCGTTTAAAGTAAATCGACGTCCTCGATGTTCTTTGTTTGATAAGTTTTTTTTTATAAAACCATATAAAACTTTTTAAATTGCGCACTAAGTTGTACATTTTTCTGGATTTTGGCGTTAATTCCGTTACTCGTCTCACATCAAGCAATTTTAAGAAATTGATTCGTTTTCTAATCCCTAAAACATAAATGTATTAGAGCTACTTATGTTGTTATTTTCACACCGAGATTTTGTGTTCAAGTAAATAAATTACACAAAAATGTTTTGCAAAACTAAAGTTTATGCTAATCAAAAATAAATAAATAAAATTAATTCTTAACTCAGTATAATTATTCACTAAAGTAATTTTTTTATTTAAATAAATATTGAAATAATCTGAAAACAGCATCGGTTATTTGTTCAGTTCACGGCTAGACCCAGCAGTCACCTCAAACTTAATTTTAACCGAATTGATTGTAGCGAAATTAACATCTTCACCGTCAGATACAATCGATTTAGTATTGCCTGAAAACAATTAATCATTCTATACTGGCGTGCTAAGCAAAAAAGACATATCTCAATTTTTGGGTGTAAGCATTTAAAGACAAATATTTTAGGCCACTCCAAAGTGAGTATTGAAACACATCAATATAAATCTTGATTAACTTATGTTCTTTCTTGATAAGCTTTTATGACACCTAAAAGAACTAGGAATCAATAGACAGTTTAAATTCGTTTAACAACAAAATAATACGGCTTTTTTTGTTTAGCACGGCAGTATATTGAACTGCTGTGATATGCTTATGGAAAATTCATCAAAATTGATAATTTAACAAACTCTAAATAATCAGCAGATTTAATTTATATTATGACCTTACCAGAATTTAGATTGGATGACCAATGTATCGTTGGTATAGCTCCAGTGACAAGACCAGATAAACTAAAATGTTTAGCATCAACTTTATATTCGAGGGCAAAGTGATTGTCGCAAACTCGATAATCACTTCTCAAGTGTATAAAAAATTGCACGCAGAAATAATGTGACAAACGATGTCAAATTTGCCCCCAAAGAGATGCTCGCGATTACGTCGCTCGGGTATAACTTCTCGGCCTTGTAAGTTTTTTTAAAAAAGTAACAGCATCTGATTTTTTTAATATGTTGTTTGTAATTGTTCATTCTATGCATAAAATAATTTGCACGCAAAAAAAGTGACAAACGATGTCAAATTTGCCATCAAAGGGATGCTCGCGATTACGTCGCTCGGGTATAACTTCCCGATCTTGTAACTTTTTAAAAATAATATGTTGTTTGTAATTGTTCATTCTATGTGTAATAGTTATTTGTCCAACAAGCGAGGAAAGCGATTCTTTTTCCCACTCGAGTTCGAGTGATAGTGGAAAAATGCTTTCCTCGTGTGTTCGACACAACATTTTTTCCACGACATCCCCCAAAAAAACAACCTAATGAAAGAAGTAACATTGTAAACGTAACTTATTGTTACAGAATTTCGTCACATTTTCGTACGTAAAAGCAAAAGTTGATAATAGGTGGGTCCCAATAGTCTCGCTACACTATTCTGTAGTATCGGTGTGGTCTCAATCTGTCATAGCGCAGCCGCGTAGTTCTAACCAATAAATGTAGGGTAGCAATTTTTAAGAGTCGAAATATAAGATATTAAATCAAACAAACCTGATTGAATACTAAATTAAATTGTTTAAGTAAGTACTAGGCGCATATAGTTCTAATAACACATTCTTAAATTTTTTAAAGAGGCATTTTTGTAACACGACATTATTTTCCTCGCTAGTGACGAAAAACGAATTTTTCTCACTATTTGTAGAGAAGAAACGTCCGTTTTCTAAGTATGTCGTGGAAAAAAATTTGCACGTCAAAAATGTGACAAACGATGTCAAATTTTCCATTAAAGAGATGCTCGCGATTTCGTCGCTCGGATATAACTTCTCGGTCTTGCAACTTTTTTTAAAAAATAACAGCATCTGAATTTTTAATATGTTGTTTGTAATTGTTCATTCTATTTATTAAAAAATTGCACGCAAAAAAAATTTGACAAACGATGTCAAATTTGCTATCAAAAGGTGCCCACACGGTCCCGCAAGCGAAGTTCGCAATTACGACGCCCGGAGTAGGTTTTCTTCTCATAACGTATCAATTAAAATGCATTTATTCGTTCATGTATACAAAATAATTTGTGTAGCTACAAGTGTGGGTAACTTCACGTGGGTTCTCAAGTTAGCTACTCAACATTATAAAAGTTGAAAAGTTAAATGAGTTCTGATTGAACATCTAATTTTTTCGATGAGTTTCTGTTAGTTAAACATATACTAAAACAAACCTTTGATGTCAAATAAGATTTTAATAACCAGTACTTGCCAAACTGTTATCATAATTCTTGAAGATTCAAGAAAATTACATTTTTCTCGTCGAGTTTCTTTTGAAACTTTTAGAAAACTTTCCAAAACTGTCCTCTCAGATCACTTTCAGATATATATATATATATATATTTTTTAATCCTTAGATTCTTTTCTAAGTGTTCTCAGGATTTTTGAAAACTTTCAAAAAAATTTATTCAGGTTAAATTTTGGTCTTCTGACTTTCAAGGTCAAATAAGATCTAAACGAATTATTTGATCGATTTCTAGTATAACCATTCTTTTGACAACTTCAGAATATTTTTCAAATTTTTCTCAAAACTTGGTTAAATTTCGCTTTCCCACCTTCAACGTCAAATAAGATCTTAACGTATTGTCTAATCAATTCTATCATAATAGTTTGTTTTGGCATCTTTACAATATTTGCTCAAAACTCTTGAGAATTGTCAACAGTATAGTCCAGTCAATTTAGATAATAAATAAGTAAATAATAATTCATAAGGGGGGAAAAGTTCCCACCCTAATCGTGGTGGAACATCCCTTTTTGGACGAAAACTTACCCCCTGGCGAAGACTCGTTAGGAGTTTTCCTCATTTAACTTCTAAATAGTTTCTCGGACGACAAAATATAGGACTAAAAATATTCACCATAAAATTTTGGATAAAAAAGTCTTATATACCATAAAGTTAACTGTTATAGAATTCTCGCAATTAGGTTTCATAGTTGACAGTTCAGACAAAATAGACGTTAAAAAAAATAATTTATATAGTTTTAAATGTTTGACAATAATTTTTCGAAATTGTTAGAAATAAAGGGAAAAAAAGTGTTCACTCTAATTGTGAATGGTACATCCCTTCTTGGACGAAAAATTACCAATGGAACAGATTCATTCGGGATTTTTTCCTCATTTAAAACCGTTGTTTTTGCGCAAAAATGATAACAAAATTGTAGAACACAAAATTTTTTACAAAGTACATGTCTTAAAATTTTTAGTTTCTATTCTTTACCGACCTTTTACGCAAAAATGCATTCCATAATTGTTACCCGTTTCTACACCATCTATAAGGTAGAGTTGTCGGCGCGTTTTTTTTAAAGTGGCTTCTTCTGTAATTTTCTTCATGGTCTTCTCCGAGTAACTCTTCTTCAATCATTGAATTTAAACAACCTTTGCGAGAATTCTACAAGAATTAGCTTTATGGTATGTAAAGCTTTTTTATAGCAAATATTTTTAGTTCTATGATATTTTGTCGTTCGAGCAACTATTTAGAAGTTAAATGAGCAAAACCACTAACGAGTCCGCGCCAGAGGTAGTATTTCGTTCAAAAAGGGATGTTCCATCCACAATCAGGGCGGGAACTTTTTTCCCTTTAATTCTAACCCTTTCGAAAATGCACTGTCCAAACATCAAAACTTTATGAATTATTTCCATCTAATGGCTATTTTTTGTCTAAAGTGACTGGACTAGTAATTACATAAGTGGCGATAATTTTTTTGTAATTTTGACTAGATTCACGAATCTTTGTTGCTATGGAAAACCCACGAGTGGATAAAGATGAATGGTAATCTAGTCAAAATTACCAATAAAAATTATAATTAATTTTTTTTTATTTCTCCTAAATTAATATTTTATTTAGAGGATATATCCTTAATTGGAGTATGGGTGTAGGAAATAAATTAAATTATTACCATTCAATTTTCAGCAACGTTTCTGAGCTTTATTAATGCTTCCTTCCTCAGGCTCTAATGATCATTAACTGAAATACAAATACAATTAGGAACAGATGATAACGTTATTTTTAATTACTTGAAATTAGATAAATATAAATAACTTACTTAATTGAGATGTAATAATTTCGTCATAATTTTCTTCTTTATACGAACAAAATTGTTCATAGTAATATTTTAAAAAACGGTTATAGATATAAAAACATAAAAATGTAAAATTTTGAATAAACACCTCGCTAACGACACACAATAAATAACAATAATTAACAATTAGTTGTAAATAAAATTGTAAATGTTACGTTCTAAACACATTAACAAACGTACGTTGAATAAATAATAAATACATTCAGTTGATAACATTCTATGGTATTATTTGTGCAAAAATAGATAAATGAAATCGGAACTATTAACTTGTTGCATAATTTTGAAGGATAATAATTTTAATAGTTCCGACTTCATTTATCTATTTTTGCACAAATAATATGCATACGTATATTTTGTTTTATTTATTCGATGTCAAAGTGATTGTGTTCTCAAAAAGGAGAACAATGCACCCATTCAATCATAAGTTGATGGAAAGCTGTTGGAACGATTTGCAGGCATAAGTTATCTAATAAGTCAGTTTTATTTGAAGAGTGCATTTATTCAATGTTTTCTTATAATATAAACAAGATAATATTGAGTCATACGTTTCTTAAATTATATAATCATTTAGTTACACACACTCGTTCAAAAATTATTAACCATTTACGTAAATACAAATTACTAAAAATAAATTGGAACCCTGAGAAAAAAATTATTTTTACACATTTCATTAGCGGATACATTAAAATTAATATTCAGAAATCTTTTTGACAACAGCATAGGGGTTGCACACTACTTTCAAAATTTTATTCATCACAATATAAAGAATGCGACGCATACTAAAAAGTGTAAGTACTACATATTACATATCATTAGGAATATGCAATTACGACGTTCGAATCTAACTTCCCTACATAAATAACTATTAATAATAATAATAATAATTATTATTATTATTATTAATAGTTATTTATGTAGCAAGACGTAAAGTAGCTGTTTTAGGCCCAGAGGAATGTACGTTGTGCCCGAGCGAAGCGAGGGCACAATCAGACGAGGGCCTAAAACAGCTTTACGACCGAGCTGCATACATAATTTTTTACACATTTCATTATTTTCGTAAAAACATTTACAAATTGCCTTAATCTACTGTATTATTACCATCATAGGTGCCTTACATAATTTTTCATTTGTCACCCACTACCCACAGTGACTGTCATATTGTAAAATTGCAAGCATCAAATTATTATTTAACAAAAACATGGAAGATTTTTCGATATCTTGTACGCCACCAGAAGTGGTCGCTAGTCCTTTGAGAAGGTCAAAAATCGCTGAAAATTTCTAAAAAAAGGCAAAACATCAAAAATATGCTTCTAGCATATTTATTTGAGAAGTCAGAAGTATTTAAATCATCAACACCTTGGTCAGATTTATTCAATGTTGAAGGCCGCTATCTCAATTAATGAAAATCTAGAAATAAGCAATTTCAAAAAGTAACTGTATTCCTAAAATAAATTGGGACGGATACAAACCTAAAAAATTAAAAACTTTAGCAAGGGACGAATTTTTAAAATTTATTATAGAATCTCCAAATAATAGATTTTTAATGATGAAAGTAAGTAAATTGTTTTGATTAATAATATTTTACCTAACATAATATAAAAATTAGGTGGCTTTAATCATTGGAATTGCTGGGACTTGCCGCAGAGAGGAATTGTCACAGCTATCCATTGACGACATTGACAATTTAGGGTCTGTTTTAGTGATTGTGAAGGTCTAGTCTGGCCTATGTTTTGGAAATAAACGACCTTATTTGAATTGCATTCCACATGTTGTTAATCTAAAATACAAGCAGAGTATTAATAATAAATTACACACTTATTTTATGCTTACCCGAAACAAAGATTTCGAATGTGTTTAGCCTTATAATAGTAGATTATTTTACTAGGAGTTAAACAATATAATTGTTGAGCTTAAAAGTTTGCTGGCGAGGTGTTAACCGAGACAGCAAATTAAGCGAAACAATTATATTTTTTTAACCCAAGTGAAATATATTATTTTTTCTTCAAGCGTTTATTGCTAGTTTTCATGTGTTATTTTCAAATTTTCGAGATTCTCGAGTCTTATAGTGACTTTTTTATTCTCGACGAATCAAGTTGGTACTTTACTGTTACATTCATAATATGACATAACCGAGGTACCAACCTCTAAATAGTTGTGGAAACAAAATAACTGTTTTGTTTTTAATGTCTAGACAGTAAAAAGAGTTTTTAGCGTCTGCCAGTAGTTCAATAATATGACGTTTTTATTGTCGCTTGAAGAAAATAGTAGATTATTTTACTAGGAGTTAAACAATATAATTGTTGAGCTTAAAAGTTTGCTGGCGAGGCATTAGCCGAGACAGCAAATTAAGCGAAACAATTATATTTTTAACTCCAAATGAAATATATTATTTTTTTCTTCAAGCGTTTATTGCTAGTTTTCATGTGTTATTTTCAAATTTTCGAGATTCTCGAGTCTTATAGTGACTTTTTATGCTCGACGAATCAAGTTGGTACTTTAATGTTACATTCATAATATGAATAACCGAGGTACCAACCTCTAAATAGTTGTGGAAACAAAATAACTGTTTTGCTTTTAATGTCTAGACAGTAAAAAGAGTTTTTAGCGTCTGCCAGTAGTTCAATAATATGACGTTTTATTGTCGCTTGAAGAAAAAAACTGTTTTGTCATACAGGAGTAGGATTACGATGGAAATAATAAAACGGAATGCAAAATCATAGAGAACAAGCGATAACAGGATTAAAATAAGCAAACAGAAAATAAAGGAAGGGAAAAGTAGAAGAAAAAATGATTAAGGTTAGGTTAAGGAGATTACACTACTAAAGTTTTAAGAAGGGATGGCTGCATTCATGCAGTGAAATAGAAGCAGTGTGAAGTGCGAATTGCACATCAACGTTTTTAACAAGCGTATTAATCATTACAATATTGTTAAAGTCGAATACAGAAAAGTCAATACAATATACACCAATAATGGCGATTTGGTTGCACCCAGCAATACATTAGATCAATTTTAACGATTTAAAAACCAAAAGCCCACGGGCGCAAAAGTAACACTTTTAAGCCCACGGGCAAAATGTTCTACTCTACGCCCAAAATGGGTTAAAAAAGTCAATTTTACGCTTGATCGTGTAAAAAGTTATTTTCAAAAATTAACTACTGCAAAAAAATTTAGGTAGTGCCATTTTAAAAAATTATCGATGACGTCATTGCAAAAAGTGGAGAAAGTAAAAAATAATTTGAATTTCAGGAAATATGCGTTTTAAAAAACAAAATTGACGTGTCCAAGGGTTTTTGTCTTAAACGATTTGGAACTTAGATATATCCATTATTCTCGACTAAATGTTCGCACTGTATAACATACAGTACGTTCATAATACCAAAAATCAATTCTGAAAGCTCTGTCATCGCGTCTATGAAAATATAGAATGAAAATTAAAACTTATACGTATAAGATGTGCTGGTCGTCTTGGATTTAATTGACCGAAAATAGGCTAAATAAATCATATATTGTTAAGTAGCCGTAATGTTTTTCGTTATCACAGATTTAATTAATCTTAATTTCGTCCGAAATTTTATACAATCTAATACAGAAAAATACGGCCTACCAATTTTTTTTTTTGCCGTAAAGGTCCAGCATACCTATTGTGAAATAATGTGTAACATTTCTCTGTTATCACGGAAACTTTTTTTCTTTTTCCTTTTATGCGTTTTAATGACAAATTCAAAAATATGAAGTATCACGCATGTCACTTCTTTACATGGTTGAGATTTTCTATTATCCAGAGACAATACAACGGAGAGACTGATAATTCTACTATATAATATTGGTAACACCCTACAGCAGCGCACCATTGTCACCTGCAAAACTAAACTACTAGCGCGCGAAACTTGAATTGAAATTCAAATCTTTCAACTCAAGTGAAAGTTAATTTAAGACAATAAAATCCGATTTTCCTAATGATTAAGTTTATTCAGTTCAATTTTAATCATGGGGAGATCGAGTTTATTGTCTTATATTGGTTTTACTAATTCCACATAAGGGTGAAATAAAAATAAAACGATTACCATTACTTAAAATAATTTATTTACTACTAATTACAAATTAAAAACACAGTTCAAAATTTACATTATCATCAAGCACCTATCTACTTGCTAAATTTATCTTTAGACTTACTTAATTTTTTTAATATCTCATGCAAATTATTAAAAATGATGAATTTAATAAATCTTTTCGAACATCTTCTGAATGATCTTTACAGTCAAACCAATCAAAAGATGTAGTAATAATTAATGCATCAATAATTTTTTGTTTGATGTTAGTTTTGTGGCCAAATGACTTTAGATAATAAAATATTCGATCGTATACTTGAATAACATAATTAACCAACCCTTTGGACGCATACAACAATCTTTGACGATCGTTTGAATATTCCTTGAATACATTAAACATGTGATGCGGTTCTACATTTGCGGATAATAACGAATTTTTGCACAAATTACAATGATATTTATCATGTAAATTACTAGTTTTTATTATATAACCGCAAACATATGTAATTGATTGCGTATCAAACTCTTCATCTTTATTTGCAGTTAAAATGGTAATCGGTGCAGAATATCTTAACAATTCATTGTCACTGTCTGATATTATCGGTTTTGCAAATTTGTTGTCACACTTTAGAAAATCCTGCAAATTATCCAGCAAACCTACCGACTGTTCTTCACAATTGCTGAAGGAACTCTGATTGGAAATCAGATTATTTAAAATACTTGTTTTTAACGCAGATTGGAATTGAAAGCAACTAGGATTGACATGTTGCCCTCCAAACTGCCGTATTGTAGAAAACAAATTCTCCAAAGCATCTTGCGTTATGGATTTTGTTCGCAAGTATTTAAAATTTAAATTCTGTAGTACTTTCCACAAATGTGAAATTGCTTTAATATTGTTTAACCAACCTTCTAGGAACGGTTTAAAAGCTTTTCCAAATTTTCCTTTATCATCTTTAAATTTCCAAGTTTTTATAATAGGAGTCATTTCATGCCAAAATTGAAAATGGGAGGAAGTGCTCGATAAATTGCAGTTTAATTTATTGCCATACAATTTCATAGAATTCCCATTAAAACTATCAAATAATTTATCGATGCTACTTACAAACTCTGCTGTGTGTATAGCTGTTGCATCAATTTTGTTAATAGCTACCAGTGATTCAATTGCTGCTGCCATAGTGTTACTTAAAGTTTTTGCAGCAATGCTAACTTTCATTTTCAAGTAACTATGCTTATTCAAGTCTACTAAATGGGCTCTTTTTAATCTGTGTAGCGTTTGAAATCTTTTTATTGCATCAAAGTCAAATGCTTGCACTAAATGCTCAAACTTTGCTACTTTCACATATCCATCCTCGTAATGAATATTATACTTCTGGAAAGCATTCCTAGTATTTTTTAATAAGTGTGGAGTATCAAAAAATGTGACAATTTCATTATTGTCTACCTTAAAATATGGATCGTTATGTTTCAGTTGCTGCTGGCATTGATTTACTAATTGCTTAAGGGCAGATCTGTTCGTAGAACCTTGGTCGCAAACTGTGCATACAACTCTTTCCACAATTAAATGCTTCAAGTCATTAGTCTTCACAGTGTCTTTAGTGAAATAAAATGATATAGGTTGTCGCCAACTTTTCCGAATTCCCTGTACCATAAACACTAATGCGTGATTTGCAATTACATTTTGTCTACCTAAAGATCCCATATCAACATACCCTACAAATGCATCAGTTAATTTACAATAAGTAATATCTTGTGATAAAGCTATTTCATCAAAGATTAAACTGCATACTCGATCACATTTGTTGAGTTTGCTAACTCTTTTTTGTAATTTGGTAAAAAGACTAGGATTAATTCCACATTGAAAAGGTACTTGTTGTAGGTACTTTTGGAGAGTACTTTTGGATGGCAGTTTTAAAAACTTTTGCAAAAACCTGTAGCACTTAGGGCCCCTTTTGTATAAAGCTAAAGCAAAAGCTTTGTTGCAATTAGTCCAAAATGGCTTCTTTCTATTGCAATTCATAAATTGAGATTTTAAAAATGCAGCACCCGAAGAATCTAAATTCAATTCTATATTTTTGAATAAATCAGATGTAGATATATTGTACAAACTCTTGATCTGATTGCGTGACTTTTGAATGACGTTCTTCAATTTGCATATCTGACTGGATTGATTTCGGTTATAGAAATAGAGAACTTTCTTTCGTGGTGACAGATCCGATACACGTTTTGTGTGAACTAGACTTAACAAACGGCGTCTTTTATTTTTTGATGTTGAAATTGAATTTTCCGTAAAAGAAAGTATTCGCTTGACACTAGGTGTCCTACTACAAAGGGAATCATAACGAGTAGATGGATCCTTGCTTAAATTCAATGAGGACGATGAACCTACAAGAACATATACACATATACCAAATTTTAGTTAAGAAAATCTATTACCTTCAATTTCTTTAATATGAGGATTACATTTAACATCAAATACATCGCACGTCGATTGTTTACACGAGGTAGACAGATCTCCAATGTTCGTGTCTAAACAAGATGGTATATGTTGAATAAAACCTAGAACACTATTGTGAGCCACAGCTTACTTGGTTGTAACAAAATGTTATTATGAGTCAAAAAGCATATGCTTTTATATAATAAGAATAACATCTATACATATTCATTTACCTTCGTTGCTATCCACATTTTCAAATCTATTTGGGATTGCAAATTTATTCAACCGTTTTTTAAATGTATCTGTAAAACAATTACTGTCGAAGTGGTCTTCGCATACATAGATTTTAGTAGATGTATAATTAAGTTGATCGGTAAGACATTTATTGACTGCATCGAACCATAACTTCCTTCTTTCTTCGTTTTTAGGGAAAGCAAAAAACTTCTTAATATTTGTTGCTGGTGGAGCAAAATACTTGTTTTTACAGAAACTTAGTTTACATTTATACTTAAAATACGAAGGCATGTCTAAAAATTGAAATGATTTTATAAGTATGTAATTGCTAAAATTGATGCACTTACTAAAATATAAAATCCTAATAATAAATACGGTAATATTTACAAATGTCTTTTCACAACAAACACATACAAAACGCAAATAAAAGTACGCTGCCAAAATTAACCTAATAAGCACAACAAAACGAAATAACAACAATGGAGGTTATTTCAACGAAAGC
Organism: Abscondita cerata; assembly: GCA_030710515.1. NCBI lineage: Eukaryota > Metazoa > Arthropoda > Insecta > Coleoptera > Lampyridae > Abscondita > Abscondita cerata. The sequence goes on from JALBCR010004419.1 coordinate 126,072, forward strand.
CGATATACAAGTCTCATGCGCTGCGCAGGGTCTTAAAATAATTGAAACCAATAAACAGACCGCGCAGTTTTGTCGTTACCAAAGTAATGGTATGCACAAATTAGTCTCTCCGTTGTATTGTCTCTGCTATTATCACATATTTGTTCTTTATGGTAACATTTATGTTTGTTCACTGATCTTCGCCTGTTAAAAACACATTTTTATTGTTAATAAATAAACGAGATGTATTATTTGTCCAATGATAGTGTAAGAAGGATACTATTGATTTTTTTGAATTTTGGATTGTAAATCCAATATAAATTCTGCGATCTTGCCGAATGCTTGAGTAATAGATGATCCTAAAGTATGTAAGAAATGAAAACCGTCGATAATTTCAAAGTCAATGTGGCGTGGAACCTAAGTTTCTATTGTAAAGATTTTTTTGCTGATCTTGATTTTTTGGTTTTAAATATTTGTGTTGTAGAATACGTTAATGCTGGTGGAAGTGGTGACAATTGATTTTTTTAACATGGACTCTTTTCTTCGAAACGATATTTTCAATGGTCGACCGAAAATATCACATTCTATTCCGATTGTGGTACGTTTACCATCACTTCTATTGTGAAATTTCTTCAAAGATTTGAAAAATTTAATATTTTATTTCTCTTAACAGGCCTCTTGAATCTATGTTCATCATTGACACTCTTCAATAAATTTACGTTTTTTTTCTTTACCTTTTTTCTTACACTTTCTAGAGTTTCTTTGGTTGTATACAGAGTTTATTTACGTTATACGACACGACAGATTATGACTATATCCTCTGATTTTGAGTTTAATTTTTTTTTTTTGGAATCGTTAGGAACCATTGAAGGTACATTCTAAAATTATATCATGATCTACAGGGTGTCCCAAAAAAAGGGTATTAAGCATATCTTCGTAAATCTGCTTACCTCTTAACCCTTTTAAATACAGGTACTTGATGATGGCTAGATACTCCAATTTTTCGATTTTACAATTTCGGTGGACATCTTTTTCATTTAATTTATTGTGTGACTCTGGTTTACTTTTTTGACGTCAAACTTTACACTGACACTTCTAATAAGTTATTGTTCGTTGCTATCTTAACGCAATATTTTGTTTATGCAAGGAACTGGTCTAGGGTAACTAGATATCAATACATCCTCGTATGTTCTTAAGTAGCGTTCGCGCTGTACCTACGCGCAGCCAGGAGTAGCCAAGGTGTACCTAAAGTAAATTCGTCGATTTCTGATTGTGCGGTATATCGCGAAATGCCACTGCTAAGAAATAGTAAGTTTTCTATAACCGCTCCGCTCAAGACATGAATAATATTCTTGCGCGTGGGTACAGGGCGCGATTTCTTTAGGATCTTTGACTTCAAACTTCTGACACCCAGTAAAACTTCTGCGCAAAGTATTTTTTTGAAATTTTATTATTATTTTAAGAATACACACTAAACATTTTACGACCCATCCGAATGTGAAAAAAAATATTTTTATTTAATAGATTAAACACAGTATACCGCTTGTGCAAAATTTGAAATTTCTAGCTTTTACAGTTCTTGATATACTTCTAACCGACGGTCACCATGAGACACCCTGTAAATCATTGGTTCGAATACTCCGGCTTAAAGCCCATCGCTGTTTGGCCGATATCGAGTTGGTATAATGTGTGATAATAAAAATCTTAACCTTTTAATAAAAACTGGTATGCCGATAGTTCCGGCTGTTTCTAAGTCCTCATACCAAAATATTTTTGAATCTGTCACTAAATTCATAAAATGAAAGAAAGAAAACGGTGATACCAGAAAAATTTTACATCCTATTATACAATTCAAATAAGTATGCCGGACTTTTCTGGCCAAAAAAAATTCGTCGGCCGGATTTTTATGAAAATGTATGAAAAATATCCGCGATGACGGCAAATCATTGTGAGCATTTAATAATACATAATTTATAAACATACACGATCACAGAGCTTCCAGTATTGGTGGCTCCCGGACTATAATGTTCGAAATAAAATACTGTAACCATGAATTTTTTCGAAAAATTCTCGAAATCGTCAACTTTGTTTTTAAAAATGCATATTTTTACTTACGCTGATAGCCCTTCACCTTCCTAGTAATGACGTCATCAACAATCTTTGTCAATACATTTTAGCACTTCGTTTCATATTAGGGTTATAACCTTTGATTTATTAAATGCTGCAGTTTCTAATTTAGTAACGAGCAGCAATAGATGGCGTTTTTAAAAAACTGGGTAGCGCTGGTGTTTGAAGATTATATCTTTAAACCATTCGAACCGGGCTACCACAATGAAGTCTGAAAAGGCTTCGACTGGCACCTCGAGAAAACAAACGCAGCGCTTTAAAACGTTGGCGTACTGCGATTGTTTTCTCGAGGTGCTCGTCGAAACTTTTCGCACCTTGATTGTGGTAGCCCGGCTCGACTGGGGTTTTAGGTGGTTACAAAATATAGCAAGAATCCGTACTAAAGTCGACGACGTAATAGGTGAACGTTTAGGTAATAGAAATTGTACTGTAGACTTTGGGGTTAGAATTAAATATGCTGCTCCGGATTCGTTCGTGCGAGAAGAAAATTATAGAAATTAGAAGCTGCACTATGAAGGTTGCGTTAATAATTGAATCTAAAGACAAGATCTGTTTCGTTCAGGAAGAATGTTTTGAAAATTACGAACGGAACAAAGTTTGCGTTTAAGAATCGAATCGAAAGACAAGAACTCATTCGTACAGAAGAACATTAAGAAAAATCAGGTATCAAGCGGTTAATCGTAAACAATATAACCGGTTACGATAGGGGAATTTCTTTAGGATTCCAGAGGATAACTGAAAAAGGAATTGAATTATAATTGTAAAACTCGTGCTTTTATCTATGCAGGGGGGAGGGGGATTTCATGCATAATTGATTTTTAGGTGGAAAAATGGCGACAAAATAACTTACTTATTTTTAAATATTGACATTTCTCTTTTTCTTGTGTTATTAATGGTGGCTTTCTTCTTATGGGAGATCTTCTAAGCGGAGAACGGGCATAAGGAGGTGAGATATTAATACTCGATGGTTTTTATTTACCCAACGTTTCGACCGAATCTTAACCGTACTGTACGGTGTTCTTCAGTAGCTCTGTTTTATTGAAGAACAAAATCAAATTAATGGCACAAATTTGAGGGTAGATGTATACAAAGAACAATGAATAATTAACAGTAAATACTACTAAAATACTTATTACAAACGTCTTAATTCATAAAATTTATTATAGGTGACTAAGAATTAAAAAACAAAAGAACATGTGAACATGCAGTTACCTTCTTTTGCCAATTATTATATAAATACTAATCTTACCTAAAACAAGTGGAGTAATGTATCTTTTTATCACGCAGTTGAGTTTCTTTTTGAATCTAGTACTTAATATGCACTTAAACAAAGGTATAAAATGGTTGCTTATTTTAGTTAGTGATTGTATGACCACGTCAAATACATATGAGGTTTTAATTAGGTTTTTATTTTGAAACATTAATTAATATGAAAATGAGAATTTTTGACGAATATAATTTAAGCATGTATTTATTAGCAGTAACTCCGACAACTAGATTTTATTGTTAATTTTTAGAGAAAGTGGAGATAACATATAAACGCCGTAAAGTCCAAGTTCAAAGATTAGAAGGAATGTTATTTTTGTTAATTAGATAAAAATTAATAAGTTTGAATTAGTTAGTTCATTTAGAGGTAGTTTGTAGGTAGTAATAATGATTAATTTAGAATCAATTGGTGATGGGTAGTTTAAAGTATTCATAGTTATGTATTAATTTAGGATAAGGTAGTCAGTTACTTGATTTTAATTTTGGTTATTAAATTTTTATAAATGTTACTCAAATGAGTTGGGTCTTGATTAAAATTTACTTTATTATTATACACTGTGTCCAAGATAAGAATGAACAGCATGGAGATGTTGAAAAAGATAAAAGTGTCACTCAAATTGCAAAAAAATGGTAAATTTAAACTATTTCTTACAAAATTAGGTTCTAAACAATTATGTGTGATACATTGTTGAATTTGTAATAAAAAAAACACTACCAAATACAAGGTGTTTTTTGTATGCGGCCATATAAAAAAATTAAGTTGTTGATGGTTTCTCCGAGATGAAATGTTGGATTAAAATTTGAAAGCATCATTTTGTAAAGCTCTAAAAGTGTCAATGAAAAAGTGTTTTTAGATTTTTAATATTTTTAAAATAAGAGCAAAAGATACGAAAAATAAAAATCCAAAAATTATTTTTTGTAAATTCTCGAAAACGAAAAATATTAAACTTTTTCAAACACCATGTAAATATACTCTAAATTGGCCAACTTTTTTGCAATTTGAGCAACCTTGCATCTTCTACCATTTTCAAGATCCCCATGCTGTTCATTCTTATCTTGGACATAGTGAATACGTTGATGTAAATCATTCCTGACATTAAACGTTTTTTATAACTTGGTTCCACATCTTAGATCGTAGATGCGTCACCACTACTACTTATTTTTAAAAACGCCATCTATTCATGTCCGATACCTTCATACGTATTTTTTCGAAAATACAATGTACAGAAAACAATTCACTTTGTATAAAAAGAAAGATTTTTCTTAGAAATTAATAATTACCGTTTTTCCGAATTTATACCTAACTTTATGATCTCAGTTTATAATACTTTATTTTCATTTACTTAAAATCAAAAAACAGTATGCAATTAATAGCAGAACGAGGAAATACTAAGTTGTAAATTGTAATAGTAAGACAATTTATTTGAAAATAGTTAAATTGTAATTCAAGCATTAACATAACAGACTGACATAATTTTAATGACACATACATCAGTAATAAAGAAAATAAAATAAAGAGAAAAATAAATAAAAAGTAAATGGTTATATTTATGTTAGTAAAAAATATTAACACGCCAAACTGGGCGCTGTACTTGATACGTTTACAATTATTTAGTTCTTGTTTTAGTTGATTACACATGCGGAAATGCCCTCGGTCTCTCACGATATATTTGCATATTCAATAAACTGAAATTTAATATCTTACTGGATTTTTTTATTTCATGCTAGGTCTCGATTTGTAAATCATTGAAATTCGCCTGATGTGAATTAGACGTTACCAAGAGATTTATCAAGGTTTTACATAAAATACGATTACAATTTTTATGTAGATAATTGATAAGAAAACTTATAAATTACACAAATATTTTCGGAACAGGATATCGATACGTGAAATTGTTTATTTTCTTTTCAGTGAGAATATACTCAATATTCTGGTTACATATGACATTAATTTAATTTTGATTAAATTATTTAGTTACTTCACATCTTTATGCGACGATTTCAGAACAGAAAATTTTAACTTTAACTCCTTTTCTTTCATTGTTTCCGACAAATTAGTTGTAGTACAATATAATGAAGCAAAAAAATGTCTTGCGTCCTTATGGAGTCAAGATATCAAGAAAATCGCCAGCGAATTTTTATGAAACTTAGAAAGTAGGTATTATTTATAATACCTCCGATCTGATTAAATTTTGGGCATAATTTATCGAGTCAAAAGAGCTGTTAACCTACATAGGTTTTTGAATTGGAATATTTACAAAATATTCATTTTACACATGTTTACTTCAAATAAATGTTTTTTTAATTAAATTATGCACAAGTTTTGTTTAAACTGGTTTTTGATCCGATAAGTAATTAATGAGATATATTTTGTTATGTGGTTAATTTCTCCAATCAATTTTTATGACTGATAAAGTTTATTCAGTCATTCTTTTAGGAGATTTAGGCACAATATACAATTAAATCAACTTATTTAATTTTCAATTTTAGCAACGTTTCGGGAAGCTATTTTTTATTTAAAAAAAGTGTTCCCTTTTTTAGGCTATCATGAACAAATTGTGAATAAGTAAATCCTGATTAATATAAGTATCACTATTCTCCAAAAAACATGTATTTTTTTTGACACGTCCAAGACTTTCCACAAAAGGAAGATGACACCTGACAATCGCCGTACTTGCATTTTAGTGCAAAGCCTTGACGTGGTGCAAATCATACGTCGATTTTCTTGCTGGTTGCCGGCCTGATGTTTTTTGAATTGAGGTTTAGTTGATTTTGCGTTACAGATCAGTAATATACAAAAATACCTTTTTTTTTAAATAAATTTTAAAAGCTCTTTTAAACTATGATAAAAATTTTGTTGTAGTCTCAAACCGCCTGTCAATAAATTAATAATAATAGTAATAACAGACTCATTTCTGAGCAAGCTGCTCCTCCACTTAACCCATTTAACATAATTATAAAACAGAACAAATAAATTTCGTTTAATGCGAGCAAAACGAAAGAGAGAAAAAACATGTAAAAAAACAATGGTAACTAAATCTAAAATTTAAACTTACATCTAAGTTTAAAATCGTCCTCACAAGTAAACTGCACACATAGTAGGGTACATATAAGTTGAAAAAAGATGTCGTTTTAGATTAATCGAAACTGCACATGTGATAAATGCTTGAAAGTCGCAGGTATGTCATTATATGCAATATGAAAACCACGTTTACCAAATTCAGTGTAACATCGTGGAACACTAATACTTTGCTTAAATCGTAAGTTTAAATGGTGTAAGTCAGTCCAGAAAGTTATTTTATTATACAAATAAGGTGGAGTTTTTGTATTTAAAATTTTGTGGTATAAGCAGATTGCGTCTTTTTTTCATATCCAGCCATTTACAGCGTGCGAAATTCTGTCATATTTTTTAATTCCAAAATTAGACGTAAACATGAATTTTGTAGTTTCTGTATTCTCGATACATCCCGAGAACCAAGACAAGCACCATAAACAGAATCACAATAATCGATTTTTGACAAGACAACTCTATTACATAGGACTGCTGTAATCTGGCAACTTAATTCATGCCGATGATGATATATTAACCGTAGACTGCTATATGCACTTTTCAGACAATTTGAGACATGTTGTTTAAAACGTAAATTTGAATCTAGTGTCGATCCTAAATTTTTGAGGTGCGACACAGTAGGCACAAGCATTTATTACATCATTCGAATCGATAGACATGTAAATTTGAGAGTCATCAGCGTAAAAATGGGACGTATAATTTTGCAAAACTAATGGAAAAGTGGATATATACTAAACCGAATTGGACCTAAGATAGACCCCTGCGGCACTCCTGAACTTATTCTCAGATAATCAGATACAGACGCTTGAATACTGACTGATTGAAAACGATGTGTATGGTAATTCTCCAGCATTGATACTGCATCATCGGACAGTCTAACGTAATGTAATATAGCTATTAGAATTTCAATTGTGTCAAATGCTTTGGAGTAGTCTAATGATACTAAGAATGTAAGTTTACCTATGTCAGTAGCAGTAACTATATCATCTACAATATTTAATAGAGTGGTACAACTATGACCTTTTTTAAAGCCAGATTGTGTAAGGGGCAAAATTTGATTTATTTTAACATAATACCGTAGTTGTAGTTCTATAATTCGTTCTAAAATTTTGGAAAGTACCGGTAATATACTGATAGGCCGCAGGTCTGTCGACAAGTTTTTGTTGCATATTTTAATGTCTGAACAACGGTAGATTGGTAAAGCAAAGAAAAGCGATTTGCAGATGTTATATCACGTGTAGGACCGCCAACAAAGACATTTTCAAGTATACTCTGAACCATACTTTGTATATGCAAAGAGGTAGACGGTATAAAGTCATGTAGCTAATCAGTCATTATCTGCCGGTCTATTCTTATAAATGTGGCAAGTTAACAACTTCATTGTCAACTCCAAAGTAAACGAGTAATTCAATTTAACTTGCCAATGATGCCAAAAAAGCCAATTTACAGGAAAAAATTTTAATTAGTGACTCACTAACTTTTAGTATTTTAATCATACTCTCTTGTATTACAGATGAGGAACCCAAAACAGAAGAAATCGTAGAAGTTGTCGAAGCGAAAGATGCGATAACGGTTGAAAAATCCGAAGAGCCGAAAAAAACAAAAGAAAAGACTTCAAACTCGCCATCAAACTCTGTAGAAATGGAACCATTAATATTAGATAAGGACGACGAAGAGGCAATCCCCGAACTACAGTTTGACGAGAACGATGTAGAAGTAGAATCTGAAGGATCGAACAGCCGATGTAAAACTCGCCGATCGCAGTCGCGTAACATATCCACACCAAAAACTCCCAAAACAATCGAGCTCGACGAATTCGAAATTGTTGACCAATTTCTAGATATTGGTGGTAGGGCTACTCCAAACCCGGTTACGCCTTCTAATGAAGCCCTGAGTGAAGCACCGCAATCTAGTATTTTGTGTGAAATTGATCTTAACGACACCTCTGACACTCAATCTTCAGTATCGACAAGCAATGTTAGTACAAAAGCCGTTTCTGGTAGTGATGCCACTAGAAACGTCGAGTTAACCGGTTACGACTCAGGGTTATTTGAAGACAGTTCTTCTTTTTCAAACACATCCAACAAAAGTTTCGGCGACACACTAAAGAACTTATCAGGTCGCAGAACTATACGCCCACTTGGAACATCTTATCGTACCGATTATCGTAAGCGCGTTTTAAAGAAAGCCAGTACCGAAAACAAAGGAGATTTGTACGCAGATTATGAATGTGTCGAGCAAATTTCATTGGGATTAAAACGAAAGTCGCGCAGTTTTCTCCAATTCAATCGAAACGCATAAAAAGCGAATCTTCCAACTTTTTTTCGTATTTTCCCAATCCTTTTTCAAATTTTAGGAGCTCTTTGAAGAAGTCAAGTACGCCAAAGCTACTTGCAATGGAAACAAAATGTACATTTGACGATAATAAAAAATTAGATAAAATAAATTACGAAATTGGTGCCGAAAATGAGAAGAAGTGGTGCAGCGTTATGTAAAAATGATAACCGTACTTCTTATTTGTTTGATCGTAAAATTGCAGAAAAAATTTGTTATACGTTTAAATTTTAACGCAGGAGTTTTTTTTGAAGTTCAGAATTTTTTTTGTACAAAAAAGGTTAAATATAGACAAGATATATATTTTTAAATTAATGGTTCATATTGTATACATACATTTTTCAGAAAAATATTGAACTTGTTAGGATAACGTGTGTAATTTTTAGCTGAGGTTTTTCAATATTTGTTATTCAAATAAAAATCGGAAATTTCTCTAAGCGCTGAATTTTTTATTTTCACGAATATTCGAATAGACTGAATATTAAAAGACTTTATAAAATCGGTCATTCCAATAATGTAACCCAAAACTTCGATTAGAACAACTTGAATGTAAAGCAAAGTACAAGTAATTTTAAGACTAAAATTAATATATTAAAAATTTAATTCCATCGACGCTTATAGAAATTTCTTACGTGACTGATGAATAAGTATTTATCTTGACAATTTTAGAGTATTGATAGTTGTTCGAGTTTAATATTAGTGGTATTATAGGATAGCGTTTTTTCAATGTATTTTACAAATTTATATTTGACTTAATTTACGTATTAGATGATTTTTTGAACTCGTGTCAAGTAGTGGACATTAAAGTATACTTTTTACTTATGTGTTATTTTGTGGTCGAACAAGTCCAATTGAAGTAGACGCTAAGAGAAATACACGGCGTTCATCGCAAGCTTCGAAATCCCGCGCAGGTGAAATGTAGCAATTTATAGAATTTCAAGACGTGTACCGGCACTAGTACACTCCGGGCAGAAGGTATAACAAAAACCCGAAATAATTATTAATAACATTATGCTTTAACAATAATATTTAGGTAAATACAAACAAACAGTTAATAATAATTTGCATTCTAAATTACGGATTGTTAAAAGGAGGTTTTACATTCCAACGACGTCAATTTGCAGCCGAAAATGTGGTTATTAAATTAAAATTAGAAAGATAAAAATTTATATTTCACATAAAGCACGGTAACTGGAAACTAACTATATGTTACAATTTTAGTTTTAATTTATTTATTAGGTAAGTTTTATATTTTATTGTGATTGTTGTAATGCACCTTACGAAATTAACATCTTCTAGTCATAATTGATATGCTAATAACAATTGGCGAAAAGAATTAAAAAATTAAATTAAACAATTTTTCAAGTCGATTTTCGCTTTTCATTACCAAATTCTAGTAATTGTAATTTAATAGCATAGGCATTACCGGAAACATACGTTTTATTTAACCGTATTTTCTCATAACATTGTAATATTTGTTTTACAAGAAGTATATAATACATTAGATAACATTGTTATGGTGGAACTGTAAATGTTTTGATTTGATTTGACTTATACCGCCAGTGTTTTCCACGGTTGCGATGGATTGCCTGTACAAATAATCGGGTGTGTAGCACGGAATCAGTAGTGATTATTGTGCTTCCTCTTTCTGAAGTCACATCGCCTCCAGTAAGGTAAGAATCTCAGGACTGACTTTGGATTGAGAGGAGTAATCTCTAGTTTGAGGAAACCATTTTCCGAAAAAGTTGAAGTCACCTAGTAGAATTTTGGACTGCCTCAGCAGGTTGACCCAGTGTTCCAAATTTGGTGGCTCTAAATTCCTCCGCATCAGATACCCTCTTTGAGAGAGAAGAATGAGATGTATCCTATAGTCGGGTGTCTGTATGTAAACAAAGATGAAGAACACCACCCGTCCGATCTTTATTAAACTTAGCACATAAGTCTTATTTATAATTCCGCAGATCTGATTAGATTTTGGGCCTACACAGATTTTAGAAAATATTTATTTTACACGTTGTTTGTTCAAATAAAAGTTGTTTATCATTTAATTACACATAACTTTTGTTTAATAAATATTTACATAAGAGTCAGGAAAGTAAGTCTTTGCTTAAGAGGAGCCCTAGTGTGAAATACGACTTTGTGTGTATAGATACTTTCTGACGGAGATCATGTATATATCATTAATTTCTTGTAAAAACTTGTAAGGATAAACTTCTCTATAATTATCTAGTAGTTGTGCTCTCTCCTCCGAGGCGACCGAAATAATCAAAAGTAAATAAAAAGATTTGACTTTTGGAAGTCGAAATATACGGTGTTTGTAATAAACAATAAGCAATATGGAAGAAACAAACAATGATTATGAAGATTCTGTAAGCGCGAGTGTAAGCATTTACGTCGTTCCACAAGAAATTAGAAAACTTTTGAAACGTTTGAAGATTAGTTCAAAAAAATAAATGGGATCACAGGATATTCTTCTGGCATATTTTTATGAGTGAGCTAAATCATCGAATATGTGGAGTATTTACTCACATGTACAAATTATTACTAAAAAAGAATGTTGCTATCAAGAGATTCCCCAAGTTATAATTACATATTTGAAAAAACAAACGACCCCAGGGTATCAAGCGAAAAAATCAAGAAAATTTTAAAGAACCGAAATGTATCGATTTTTTTTAAGTCTCCTCATGACTTGGTATTGATGAAAGTAAGTAAAAGATGTACCTCTACCACTCTTGTATTGATTTTATACCCATTTTTTTTTTGTTCTGGAGGTTATACCAATAATTGGATTGGCTGGGGCTTGTCGTTGCTACTAACTCGCGAAGATCTTGACTAACGACGTTGTTGATAAAGATGATGTCTTGGTGACCCAAATTCCTGGCTTGAAAACACACGCAAACCAAGACGTTTTGTTGTCGTTAATGGGGAAGATAACAACAACATCGTTTTATACAGGAAATATAGAGCCGTGAGACACACAACCCAGCAACATTCGTTATTTTTAAATTATCTGAATTTGGCAAACCCGAAAGATTAGAACAGTCATTGCTTGAGGCGTACCTCGCGGCGACTCTGTTAGTGGACGTAGGAGGAGATAGGGGATTTAACAGCGCTCAACAGACATGGCGGATGACAAAGTAGCACAGTGACAGAGGTGTATATAACTGATTCAATAGCAAACGTTCAAAATATGACAATCACACATAAAAAAATAAAAATTTGAAACCTTGGTGGATTTTCTTTACATGACTAGTTCGGTAAAGTTCATTTCTCCTACGCCAAAATGTGTGAATAATTGGCGAAATACGGACGATTTCAGAAAAACAATTTTTTGATCCGAAAAGTAATTTCTGAGATATAACTATCACGTGACAAAATTAATTATACAAAAATTTATAAATATTATTGTCTATAACTTTTGTTTGAATTATTTTATTCTAAAACGCAATTTTCATTTCAAACTCGTCTTAAAGGGAACATGCGCGCGGTACCTTGTTTGGAGGCTATTAGATGTTTTTTATATTTTTCGAGCAAAATGTTTTATCGTCGAACACTTTCGATACTTGCTCTCCACGTTTGTCAACATGAAAAAACGATGTGGAGTTCGGCGCAAAACGCTTCTTTTAATATTTCGCTGAATATTAACACCGCGAATGATTATGTCGGTTATAGACGAAAGACTAAATATGGATTAACCAAAGAAATCCTTCATTAACAAAAATACAGTAATAATAAATAATTACATATGACTTTGAGCATGATTCTACAAGTCTTTCATGTTTAAAAACTCGTTATTAGAAAGTTCGCATTTATGAACAGTGCATTTGTCTTCAACGTTCACATCATCAGCATCTATTTGAAAATCTTCAACACCTTCAATATCAGCATCCTCAAAGCCTTCATTATTGTCACTGACGTTATTTTCTTCACTGACCACCGTTGTATTATCAGTTTCAGGTAAATTATCTCCATGTTTGATTAGATGGGCGCATAAATAATTTTTTCTAATACTCCAAAGTCACATAATGTACATTGAAAAATGTTATCCTTATTTGTCTTCCAATTTGAGACATGTATGGAACGGAGGTGTTCTCTTAGAACTACTTTTTGGTTGAAAGCTTTGGAACATATTGGACAAACATGTGGCCGCAGTCCAGTGTGAATTCTTTCGTGCTTCCTTAAAGTGCCACCATCTCGAAATGCTTTCTTACAGTAATGGCATTTGTAAGGTCTTTCGTTACTGTGTATTCTAATGTGTATATAATAACCCTGCTTGCTTGAAAATGTCTTCGAGCATTGTGTACAACGATAAGAGTGATGTTTAGATCTATGAAGTCGGTTGTGTTCCCATAAACCTGTAAATACTCAAATGTACAGATGTACAAAACACTACTGATAAAATTACCTTGTCTACTTGAGAATGATTTTCCACATTCACTACAACAATAACCAGAAGTGGATTGGTGTGTAGTTAAACGATGCCCATTCAGATCCTGTTCCTTCTGAAAACAAGTAGCACATATTTCGCAGATGAAAGTTTTTCTGTGAACCCGCATGTGGCTTTTTAATTTTTGTTTAGTTGGAAAAGATTTATGACAACAAGAACAATAATGTTTCGTTGAATTAAATTTTGATTTATTCCAAATTTCATCTTCTTTTTTGTAACTGTTGAGTGGTTTGAGCAGAGCGCTATCAGATTCTTCAGCACTGTTATCTTGGTGCAACTTTAAATGAGATAGAAACGCCTTTTCTCGTTTAAACGATCTATCACACTGATTGCAAGTGTTTTTCTTATCGAGATCACCTAATGAAACATGATTGTTTTCAGGCAACTCTTGGGATGACATATTGGTAGTTGTAGTTTGAATTGTCGGGACCTTGAGCAACTGCTATGAGATTTTCATCTACAATCTCATAGTCATCCCAAATGCTATTCAGAACTAGGAAAGGCGGATTAACATAGTTTTCTATGTCATCGTCACTTGTACAATCAGAATCAGTGTACATTTCATTAATACTTGGTAAATAATGTTCGTTTGTGTAAGCATTTACATTTGAAAGGTTATCTGACAGTACAGTACAATCTTTACAAATAGCAAAGACATTGTGACGAGATAAAAGGTCTGAATAGAAAGGTGTATCACATTTATGGCATTTGAAGTAGTAATCGTTGCAACTTGACTCTTGTAATTCTAATTCTACAAGATTTGAGCAAGTGGCAGATGATGGTTGTGATTTAGCACATGTAGAAACAATTCCATTTTTGTCATCCCTGCTGGAATTCAAAAATGTGTTATGTGCTGCATTATCAGTTCGGGAAAATTCATTTTGAACTCGATTAACGCTAATAAGTTCGTTTACAGTGCCGTTTGGTATCGAAATGGTCTTTGCATTTGATGCATTTTGACAATTATTGTCCATCATAATGCAAAGAAAAAAGTCCACTCGATGCGCTCCGCTTATTTTGTATCTGTCATATGACTTTTGACGTCATTTATAATATACAGTGTGTCTCAAATTAGTAATTTGTTATTAATGAAGATCCAATTTTCGTTAAATGGACAAATTATAGTTTATTATGCTGTTTCAGATTCTACTATGAAAGCTCCAACTCCAAACCAAAGTTGCTTATTTTATTAAAGGAAACTCATAATAATTTACAAGAAAGAATTAATTATTCTCATATGGTTTTCGAGGTAATGTTACTTTACTTTTTTAAATAGACGCCATATATTTGGAGTTTATAATTAAAAAGTTGCAATTTTGTTTCCGCTGACGTGCTACAATTTAAGTTTGAAGTATTTGAAAATGATTGTATTGGTCATGAAAATAAATAATGCGTTATGTTGTATATTTTTATTATAATTTTAATTTTTCTAACATTTGTGTATTTCTTAAGTAGTTTTTGTTTTTCTATTGGAGATGGGATGAAAGAAAACACTTATTATCACTCTAATTTGTAGCAACGTTTCGGAAACTTTATTAACTTTTTCTTCATAAGGCTTTCATTGAGAATGTGAGAATTTGTTATCAACACTATTTGAATAGGATTGTCAGAGTAAAAAATAAAAAACATCGGAAGGTTAACAGAAAGATAAAAAAAAATTAACCATAAGGGTAAAAATACAGTAAAAAATTGGGTGCAAATTGAATTAACTCTAAATTAATTAATTGGTCTTCCATTTGGACCCTAAACGAACATATAATTGAACAATACAGTAAATGTATATACCTTGAATGCACAATTCCTAAATTACAATACAATAGCATATTTCGAAAGTTAAATAACAATTAAAGACAGTAAACGTAAGAAAAGACGTGGGAAAGGTGGGGCGTAATAACTATATTCTAATATGAAACTAATAATTTGTGTGGTAAGAAATACAGCTTACAGTTGAGTTGAAATCATAGTTTATTTTTAATAACCTTCTTGAACCCATACAAAAAATGTGTTATTGGTGTAAGTTTCAAAAACGAATTCCAATATGTTGCAATTACCTATAAAAGAAAAGGATCTTTCGTAAATGACTGTTTTGTGCATAGGAGGAGTTATATAAAACTTAAGCCTAATGGTTCAAGTGATGTACATTAGTTCTAAAAGAAAACCTCTCAGCTAAATATGGTGGAGTTTTGTTTTTAATTACTTTATAAAATAAGACCATGAAATGAAGTCTACGCCTATTAGCCATGTTTAACCACTTACAAGTTTTTAAGGTATAAGAAATATAATGCCTTCATCTAATTCCATAGATCAAGCGAAAGCATGAATTCTGCATGCGTTGTATTCTATTGATATTTAGCAAATCTAAGTAACGGCCATATACCACATTACAGAAATTAAATTTAGACAAGACTAGGGAATCACAAAGCAAAATTTTTATATTCCGATTAAGACTTTCTCTGTGTTGATATATGAATTTTTTGAAGAACAAAAGGCTCGTTGGATTAGTTTAGATCTTACATGTAGGTTAAATCTAAGATCATCTGCATATAGAGCATGTTTAATAGATGAATCCACAGATTTAAATCAATTGCTTGTGTATAAGGTAAAAAAATTGAACGTAAAATAAATCCCGGTGGAACACCTTTATGCAAAGTAATTTCAGAAGAATAAACCCCATTATAGAAAACAACTTGTTTGCGTTCACATAGATACGAATCTATGAGTGCTAATAAAATGTCATTAGTTAAGGGTATCAAATGCTTTTGAATAATCCAACATCACCAGGGCTGTACATGCATGATTGTCCAAAGCTTTAAAAATATTGTCAGTAATGTCTAGTAAACAAGTACTACAGCAGTGTCCAAGTCGAAAACCTGATTGTCTGGTCGGCAAAAAATTGTAAGAATAAATGTAGTGTTTTATTTGTTGAGATATGATTTGCTCAAACATTTTAGACAGCACGGGTAGAATGGAAAATTGGCTTAAAGTCCGAAAAACCACCAGGATTTTCTGTTTTTATTTTATTTTTTTATTTTTCAAAATTTGTTACATTTAGTACAGTTACCTACTATGAGTACACATTTTAAAAACTTGTACTGAGGGAAGCAAAATTTTTAAATGTTTAGGAAATGTTTAGCACAATTAATTAGCTTTTTAAAAATTTGCACTAAGTATGTGTACTAAATGTGACAAATTTTGAAAATTATATCTTTCTTATCAACTAAGTTATCCTCAGTTATCCAAAGAAGTTTGCGCAACTCTGTATTTAACCGTTTTTAATTTAAAACATTTTAATAACAACATACAATAAATAACACTAATTAAACATAAATTGTAAATAAATTATAAACGTTACGCTCTAATCACATATACCGATATCAAAAATTATCTTGGTTAAGGGTGGTTGTGAAATGTAAATCTTTGTCTTACACGTTTTGTCAACACCTTTTTGCTGAATTGCATATTTTTCCTTAAAAATTAAGCGGAAGGAAAGGCGCTTTTCAATTTTGTAAATTTTATTAAGACAGTCCCGTTCAGATCACGGCGCGTAAGGTTCTTAAGATGTTTGTAATTTGCGTATTTTGTAAAGGGATTCAAGTTAGTGTAAATAACAAAATTGTGGCCGGTTGGATAATATTTTTCAAAGAATCGTTTACATTAACAATTTTTGTTTTACGTTTTATAAATGTTGTTTTGTAACTAGTTACAAGATTTACTGTCAGTTAATGAAAAAAATTCAATAACACGCGTAGCGGATTTTTGATAGCTCCAGATGCAATTTAACATTATGGGGACCTGTGTTGTCGAAAATCCACAATAACATGGTAGCGGGATAAAAACAAGTAATCCTCAGAACGTCAAAAGTGTCAGTTAAAAGTTATGGATAGGTCTGTAAATATACAAGGAACTTGTTGCAAGTGCATTTATGGGAAAATTACAACGTTTATAAATTACACTAAGTTCGAGTCTTAAAGATTTTGCAAATTACGATGATGTTAACAGTCAATATTTGACTTTCAAGGACGACTTTAAAGTGCTTTCGCGTAGACATGGTTATGTTATTAAATATAAGTTGAGTAACTAAAATGTTAATTACGTCTTTGAATTCAAAACTGGCATAGAAAAATAATTTCTTGCGAGGGTAGCGATCGCACTTAGTATTTAGTTTAAGATTTTGTTCAAATTCTTGTTCACTAAACTTGAATGTCTGGGTTTTGTAAACAGGATTGATTTCTTGATTTTAAATTTTTGTATAGGGGCCAACTTTTTGCATTTGATTCCAAATCTATCCTGAAGCGTACTATTTCTTCCCCTCCTCGTAGACGTTTTCTTTATATTTGTGGATGACGATCTTTAAGACAACCGGTTTTAATACCCCGGATGGACTTCTACCCTCTTGAGAAGGTAAGTAAGATACAATTTTCTTATAAAAACGTACCCTCTAACGACTGCAGCCTAGCCGGAATTTTTGTGTAATTGCACTTCAAAATAAAGGTCTTCGTAGCGTAACAGGGTTTGAAAGGAAATAACTAAGAAGTTTTGCAATAAAAATAAATTTTCGTTTTTTTTTTTTTTTTAATCTTGAATTTTTTATCTTAATTTATTTTTCCCTTGTTAGTTTGCTTTTGATCTAGTAGAATATCAATTGATCCAGTTAATAGTACCTGCCCTAATGACCCTTCTGTAATGACATTTCAAGAATACCGTTCAAGCAATCTTATGTTACTCAGTAATAAGGAGACTGCCTTACATATGCATATTGAGGTGTATAACCTCAAAATTGACAACTGATTCACAGCTATCAATTAAGCAGAATAAAAGTTTGCGTAGTAATAAGAAAGATAAATGCTTTTATTTGTAGTTGCTTTTAGTCTATATATATATATATATATATATATATATATATATATATATATAACGTGTAGCATATAGAAGATACTTTTGTTGCACAGTTGATTGAAGTGAGGTTTCCATGTTAATTCGTCATCCATTACTAAGCCCAAAAATTATATTGTATCGACTTTTGTTATTGATTTCG
Source organism: Abscondita cerata (assembly GCA_030710515.1). Classification (NCBI taxonomy): domain Eukaryota; kingdom Metazoa; phylum Arthropoda; class Insecta; order Coleoptera; family Lampyridae; genus Abscondita; species Abscondita cerata. The sequence continues at coordinate 144,330 of JALBCR010004419.1, forward strand.
AGTTGGTCTTTAATAAGTAATTTTCCCAATGTTGACACTGCTTTAGCTTAAAATGCGTAAATGAACTTATGTTTCAGAGATGTTTAAGTATAATTTACTTTCATAAAACCAGTTTGAAAATTTGTTAAAAATGTTTTGAGTTGTTATTATAGTGTCTTCTAGTTTATTTTGAAAACATAGGTAACTGTGTCTTCTGCAAACATAACTAATTCTTTTTTCTCAACTATGGATAATAGAGCATTTATAAACTTAAGTAAAAGTAATGGGTTCAAGACGGATCCTTGTGGTACTCCACATATAACGATTCAGATTGTATGTTGACGATATTTACAATTTGTGTTGATACTTGTAAATTATTGCTTTGGTAATTTCCATATATTATTTGTTTTCCGTTTTCAGTTAAATAAATCTTATGTAAAATTAGGAAAAAAACTTAGGTGTTTCACACTCTTTTTTTTACTAAAAGTTATTCTTTGCCTTTTAAAATGAATTAATTTAAAAAATCAGCATTATAAATTTGTCATTGGTTTACCATATTAAAAGAAAATCTAAGATATCAAGCAATTAGTATTTATGTAAAAAAATTGATAAAATCTTCAATTTCGACTAAAACAAACAGTTAGCAATTTTGTTCAAATTAATGGTACGGTAAACTTAAAGAAAAAATATTGCACAACACATCTACGCTATCATCATCAGCGAACTAACGCTCAGTACGAATATAGTGTCAGTTAGCTGCCGTGAAACATCTACAAACGGCGAATTCGTTCACACAAAAATTAATTAAACGTTATTTACAAAATAGATGTCAAAACTCCAATAAATGTTACATTGGGCAAACCAAACAATATTTGGATAAACGCATAAAAATTTCAATCCAGTACCAAAAACCACAAATTTGCAGTTAATCATAAAAGCATAGATCATTAAACTTAAAGTATTACAACTTAATATTAATTAAATTTTACAAAACATAATAATACTGATTAAATAAATATCAGTCAAACTTTGATAAAACTACAATAAAACAATAATTCATTTAATGAAATTTAACTAAATGAAAAATTCTTTGATTATAAGAAAAATAACTTTATTCATATTTGTGCTTCTAAATTTACCTAATCATTAATTGACATAAAAATGTTGTCAGGTTCTACTGAAAAAATTAAAAAATGATAATAATAACAATTTCACAAAACAATAGTAGATTACTTTACTAGGAGTTAAACAATATAATTGTCGAACTTCAAAGTTTGCCGGCGAGGCGTTAGCCGAGGCAGCAAATTAAGCGAAACGATTATATTTTTTAATTCCAAGTGAAATATACTATTTTTCTTCAAGCATTTATTCCTGGTTTTCATGTGTTATTCTCAAATTTTTAAGATTCTCGAGTGTAATAGTGACTTTTTGTTGTGGACGAATCGGGTTGGTCTTTACTGTCACGTTATAATAATAACAAAACCGACATACCAAATTAAATAATAGTTGTGAAAACAAAAGGACTGTTTCTTTTAATGTTTAGACAGTAAGAATCCTTTTGAGTCTGCCATAGTAGTTCAATAATATACCGTTTTAATGTCGCTTGCAGAAAGTAATATATATGATATAAGTACCTACATTTTCAACAATAGACAAACTTAAGAAAATCAAGTTCAAAAATATTGCACGCAATTAGTGCGTAGACGGTACTGACCTGAATGCCCAAAAAATGTTTTATTTTGGGATTATTTAAAACACATATAATTTCATTGTTTTGTACAAATAATTTTGAAATACCAATTTATGTTTGCAAAACATAAGTCCTAACAAAAAATTTTTAGATATTAAATGTTTGTACGATTAAATAAATACATTATACACAATGTTAATAATAATACAGTTTTACGACAATGGTTAGCTTCACTATCTATTGAAACCATGTAAAATAAAGAATGCCGCTCCATAAAAACAGTCATACTGAAAATATATGCCTTACATATATGCATATTAGGTGTATAACCTCAAAATTAACAAGTTACACTCTTCGACGGTATTCATTTAACACATACAGTTTAACTTTAATTCATATAAATCAACTGTTACACACGATTTATTTATTTCTAATGACGAATAATAGCTTCGAACTGATTCCTAAATTTATTATGTCGGTTTATGAAAGATAAAATATTCTAGAAGATAATCGAATGTTCTTGAATGGAGTTCTTAAAACGCAGCGATTATTCCAATTTATTCTAAAAACTCCAGTGTCGTAACAATATGTCAGAAAGGGAGGTAACTAGATAAAAATTATTAAAATATTAATAAACTCCTCATACATTAATTTATTATTTTATCTTATTAATACAGCAATAATAGTCATTTGTTAGAAGTTATTTTTGTAAAAAAAATAGAATTCTAAAGTTTTGGACCCCAAGATAATTTAAGATTCTCTTTCATCCTAAAATATTTTCAAGATACCTACTTCTTTTGGTTGTACCGGAAGTCGTCATTTTCTTCCTTCTTTTAAATAGAACATCTGATATATTTATGGATTCCTAAAAAATATTATAAGTTCTATCAGTTTTTTACAATGTTTTTTTGAAGTTTTAATTCTTTTAAAAATTTTGGGTCATGTACCGTTATTTTTAGCACTGCACATTTTACCCGCTTTCGACAGGTGGTAGGTAAAGATTTGTGAAGTAGACAATAATTTCAAAATTTCTAATCATAATTGATTTATTGCATATACATGTGTTCAAAGTTTGATTACATTAATTTTAAAGTTTTTTCAGGTGTGACACTTTTATTTATTGAATGCTCTAATGCACAATTTGATTATGCATTGAATTGATGAGAAACCATGTATAACTATAGTATTCTTAGGATAACGTTTTAGTTTTTTTTTGCAGTGACTCTCGAATCCAAAATATCGAGATCAACGGAATCCGAGAGTCGACATATCTAAAGTAATAAACTTCATAGGAAGAAAGACACGACATCAAAACTATTTTCAAATCAACCAAGAAAAGTCAGTAGACGATCAAAGGACGAACAAAACTGTCTTTCAGCAACAGGAGTTTACTGTATATACCTTTTGTTCATGTGGCAAGGTAGTATACATATGAAACACCAAGAGATCGAGGAAATAAAGCTTAAAGATCATCGAGCAAACTGCTCTCTGGAACAGATCAAGAAGTCAGCGGCATGTCCCTCAAGATCCCCTGATTTAACAGTCTTACATTTTGTTGTAGAATCATTTGAAATCGGTTGTGTTCAGAACTCCATCAGAGCCTATTGAAAACTCGCGGCAAAAAATTACTGCACTAGTTTCAAACTTAAAAATAATATAGGTCATCCTCAGAGAAAATACAAAAATAGTTGATTTAAAATATTGGTTATGAATACTCTAATTTAAATTAAAAATAAATATGTAAACGTCGGTAATCAAAACATCTTCTCAAGAAGAAATAAGTAACACCTTTATTCGCCGGTTAGTAAAGCAGCGGCTGCAGGTACTTCACACGGTTCTATTAGCAACCAGCAGCCACCAGTGGCTGGTAAAGCAGCGTGGTCTGACCACCGCTTAAGACCAGAATCTCTTAAAATTTAAGGAGGTGATACTACTCGACATTGGCTACAATGGCCGTGTGTCTTGGTCACAATCTTTTTGTGTATATTGCAGTTTTTAAAGTTTCAAAGATATTAAATATCTTCATATTTGTTTTAATCATCTCTTTTTGACTTTTTTTCAACAATTTTTAAGTTAATACTTGAATTTTGTTCAAATTAAAACCATGTTGTAGCATCCTATACATAACTTTCATAAAGCTTCACCTGAATGACATGTATCGACATCTATGAACACGTGACCAAACATGAAATATGGTGCGTTTATTTTTTTGTGAATTGTGAGGTTATAAAACTCTTATTTTTGTTCAATACAAGAAAACTTTAATTTTTGATTTTCGTCATAGTGAATTAATATAATTTCTCGTTAACAATGTAAGTACATTTTGTGTTAAATTTCTTTTATAAAAGTCTGCTTTTTTCAATTATTTTCTATCGGTTCAGAGTTAGATGATAACTACAAATTCCTCAATTTTACGCTTATATTGTATTGCTACTTCTAAGATGAATTGAGGATTTAGTTTTAATATGTAGACCTTTCAGTTAATTATGTATGTATTCATTTAAACGAGAATTATCTTTGTAAACGGTTCGCATTTGATTCACGATCTCAAGTTTTTTGCAATTCATCATGCACTGAAGTTGATAATAATTGATTAAATGTTTTTTGTGTGACAGGGTTACACAGGAAAAAGTCTTGCATTTTGACATCAATAGGGGTCCTGTTTATTTATATTATTTCTATATTTTTACATAAAAAACTTAAACTAAACATTAAAAAAATTACAATAAATACTATATTACTTAATAAATACTAATGGATATGTAATGAATTGACTAAAACTAAGGCTCGGGATTGCTTGTAATTTTTACATTTTTGTACATCTTTAATACTGAAATCGTTAAATTCTTTAGAGAACACATCTTCTTCACTTGTGTTACCTCCTAATATATCATCTAGCACATCGTCATTGTTGGGACTATCTGTTTCATCGTCAGGTATTAGTATAGGAGTAGCACCATCATAAAGATTTGATTTACTAATGGATCGTCTGTATATATCCCTCGAAACACTTCGGGTGAATGAAAATCGTCTTGATTTTGTTCTTGTAAAGGGAGCCCTTATTATGATTTCTGGCGAAAGTGGTTTTTCCAATGATTCTAACATTTGAGTTGCATGTTCTGCAATTATTTTCCAAGCTTGTTCGATGTGTGCCTCTGTTGCATGTTCATTTACAACACAAAATCTAATAATGTATTTGCCTCTTACCATTGAAGGTATCATGTGTAATTTACCTGACGCGTTTATTGTCGCCAAGAGAGTTCGATTGGCAGTTTCGGGTCCTACTAATCTAAAGCACACTAAGCCTAATTTAACGTCATTCACCACTTCAAATCGCTTGTCCTTTCTCACTAATGATTCAAAATATTTAGCTAACTGTATGTGATTTCTTATGTATTTCTGTAATCCAGAAATTCCGTATTTTCTTAGTACAAACCATAACTTCAAAGATCTGAATCTCCTGCTAAGTGGTATACCCCAGTGGCGGTAGTCAATGGTTTCGTCTGAATTTGCGTGTTGGAGGTAGAGAGGATCAACTATTAGGGCGGACGTCAGTTTGATTCGACAACGTACCCATAAGCACGAACAGTCAAAGTTTACCAACAACCACTTATTTGGGTTCGTGTTGAAGGAATCCGCGTATTCCATTCCAGCCATTAACGGTTTCAATTCTGGACATATAAAGGCATTTCCCGCGTACGCCCCATCGACGTGTAACCATGTACACGGTTGCGCTTTACATATTGGCCCAAGTTCTTGAAGATTATCAAATGCGCAACATGCTGTAGATCCTAGAGTAGTCGAAACAAAGAATGGCGTCAATCCTAAACTTTCGTCTTCCTCCATAGCTCTTTTCAAAGTTTCTCCTCTTAAGGAACCGTTTTCATCGGTGTCAAGTATCTTAACTTTGACTAGAAGAATCATTGCCGCTTTTCTACGCACGAATGCGATTCTTTGGAACAATAAGCAACTAAATTAGGCAAAAATGAGCTGTCGTCTAAGTGGTTGTTGTTCTGTTTAAGATATTGTATAGCTTGGTTACGAGCTGCTAACATTGTAACTAAAACACATTCACTAGCCGAAGATTGAATAACTCCTCCACCGGTGCTTCCCTTGTTACTTGTGATGAAGTCAAAAGGAAGACCTATTGCTTTTCCGAACCAATCCATCACGATTGTCTCTAATTCGGTGCAGGCGGGGCTGGCAGCCTACATATATGTCAATTTTAATTGTCTTCGTTTTTTATGTAAAATATGAGAAACTTACCCAAGAGAAACCTATGCAACCAATAGCATCTGACAGCATATCTCCCAAGATTGAGGGAAAGAATTTCCAGAAGGAAAATAAGCGTGAAATCGCGTATGTTGCCAATGCGTTACACCGGGCATTATTTTTGAATCAACATCATCCATTATATTATCCCATTCTTCTGGCTCCTCGGGAGCTTCGGCTGGTATTAACGACTTTAAATATCCCGGTTCCACATTAGGAGTAACTCTTTTGGAATCCAACGTTAATAGGTACGCACAAATATAATCTATCATTTCTTTACCGCGCAAGCGAAACTCTTCCACGTCCATAGCGCGTTAATAATCAGCAGTGGTTAACTTCAAATAAAATTAGCGCGTATCGCGAACCGGAACGATGAATGTGATTGAATGAAAGGAGATTGGTAAATTTTATCTTTATAATATCTCCCCTCTTCTGTTATTGAGTTTTTTCCGTATTTTCTTGTACGTCATCGACACCACTACGGACACGAGGAGTCGCAACGTCTCGCGTATGTAGATTCTGAGTTAATTATAATTTTCTTCTGTAACGGGTACTTCATAGGTTTCCTTAAGGATTAATCAATTTCTAAATTAAACTTAACGTAGCTGCATTTTTTACTCTATAATGTTGTTAAAACTAAAAGTTACTGCACAAAGTCCGAAATTAGATTTGTTTATTACTGAACGCCGGAACAAGAACCTCTTCAATTAAAACGTCGAATACAAGCGTCCCTCGAACTTAGAGTTTCTATAATTGATTGAAAATCGAAGTGTTAAACAGCTGAACTTGGATGTCAATATTTTATTTTGTGGAATTATTCTATATTTCGTACATTACGAAACTGAGTGCGTATATAAAAATTTGTACCAGCTTTAAGTAAATCAAAATTTGCATGAAATTTATCTTTTACTTTAAGGGTAATCTAAGAATGTAAACGCCACTTTCGGGCCTTAAGCTTTCTTGCGTGCTTGTTTATTAAAGACTTTCAATGAAACGCATTAATGAGTTTATGCTCCTGACTATTAAAGCTGGCGTCTTCTTTACTAAAATATTGAGAACATTTAAAATTGAATGACCTATTTTTGTCTGCTTCTTCTAGTTGATAGTAATCTTATTATTAATGGGAATTTTGTTAAAAGTTTTTGCGTGCAACCATAATCTTCCGTTTCCTATAGTTATCTTGACATAATTTTTTAAGGAATGTTATTCAACTGTTTATGCTACTATTTATAATCTCGATTAATCATAAAATAAATATTTGCAAAGAACATTAACACTGATCATTATTATGAACTGGAGTTGTAGATTGTAAATAATAATAATAAAACATTTTTCTACCTCCAGACTATGCGTTTAAATTTATGATACCAAAGATTCAGTTATTTTTTTTGAAACTCTCAAATGTCAGTGTGTCATTATAAAATCATTTATATTTACACAGGTTTGGTTACCGACGTGAAGTTACCCATAACTCTAACCATAAAAAAAATGTATGAATTTATGCTACAAAATAAATTTTTAGGAATTTATTTAATATAAATTAAATAGTGTGTGTATTAATAAAATAATACCTGCATTATTTATTAAAAATTTTAGTAAAATAAACTATTAAAACAATTATGGAATGAATTGCTCTGAATAGAACTTTGTCGACCTAATTACAAGTGCCCAATCCAATTTTTATGCAAATTTACACAATGATAGAACGAGTTGTGTACAACAACATATCATAAACGCAAATTGTAACCATTTTAAAAGGAAGTTATTTAGTTTACAGTCAGTCAGATACGTGTGGAACGCGATAGAAAAACCGCCACGTTTCAAGTATTTTTAATTGTCAGTTCCCTAATCAATTTTTATGCAAATTTACACAATGGTAGAACAAGTTGTGTACAACAACATCTCAAAAAAATCAAATTGTAACCATTTTTTAAAAAAAGTTATTTTGTTTCAAGTCAGTCAGATACGTGTGGAACGCGATAGAAAAACCGCTACGTTTAGAAGTATTTTTAATTGACAGTCCCCTAATCAATTTTTATGCAAATTTACACAATGGTAGAACAAGTTGTGTACAACAACATATCAAGAAATCCAATTGTAATCATTTAAAAATAAAAGTTATTTAGCTTAAAGTCAGTCAGATACGTGTGGAACGCGCTAGAAAAACCGCTACGTTTAGAAGTATTCTTAATTGACAGTTCCCTAATCAATTTTTATGCAAATTTACACAATGGTAGAACAAGTTGTGTACAACAACATCTCAAAAATCAAATTGTAACCATTTTTAAAAAAGTTATTTTGTTTAAAGTCAGTCAGATACGTGTGGAACGCGATAGAAAAACCGCTACGTTTAGAAGTATTTTTATTGACAGTTCCCTAATCAATTTTTATGCAAATTTACACAATGGTAGAACAAGTTGTGTACAACAACATATCAAGAAATCCAATTGTAATCATTTAAAAAAAAAGTTATTTAGCTTAAAGTCAGTCAGATACGTGTGGAACGCGCTAGAAAAACCGCTACGTTTAGAAGTATTCTTAATTGACAGTTCCCTAATCAATTTTTATGCAAATTTACACAATGGTAGAACAAGTTGTGTACAACAACATCTCAAAAAAATCAAATTGTAACCATTTTTTAAAAAAAGTTATTTTGTTTCAAGTCAGTCAGATACGTGTGGAACGCGATAGAAAAACCGCTACGTTTAGAAGTATTTTTAATTGACAGTCCCTAATCAATTTTTATGCAAATTTACACAATGGTAGAACAAGTTGTGTACAACAACATATCAAAAATCAAATTGTAACCATTTTTTAAAAAAAGTTATTTAGTTTAAAGTCAGTCAGATACGTGTGGAACGCGATAGAAAAACCGCTACGTTTAGAAGTATTTTTAATTGACAGTTCCCTAATCAATTTTTATGCAAATTTACACAATGGTAGAACAAGTTGTGTACAACAACATATCAAGAAATCCAATTGTAATCATTTAAAAATAAAAGTTATTTAGCTTAAAGTCAGTCAGATACGTGTGGAACGCGCTAGAAAAACCGCTACGTTTAGAAGTATTCTTAATTGACAGTTCCCTAATCAATTTTTATGCAAATTTACACAATGGTAGAACAAGTTGTGTACAACAACATATCAAGAAATCCAATTGTAATCATTTAAAAAAAACAGTTATTTAGCTTAAAGTCAGTCAGATAGGTGTGGGACGCGATAGAAAAACCGCTACGTTTAGAAGTATTTTTAATTGACAGTTCCCTAATCAATTTTTATGCAAATTTACACAATGGTAGAACAAGTTGTGTACAACAACATATCAAAAAATCCAATTGTAACCATTTAAAAAAAAAGTTATTTAGCTTAAAGTCAGTCAGATAGGTGTGGGACGCGATAGAAAAACCGCTACGTTTAGAAGTATTTTTAATTGACAGTTCCCTAATCAATTTTTATGCAAATTTACACAATGGTAGAACAAGTTGTGTACAACAACATATCAAGAAATCCAATTGTAATCATTAAAAAAAAACAGTTATTTAGCTTAAAGTCAGTCAGATACGTGTGGAACGCGATAGAAAAACCGCTACGTTTAGAAGTATTTTTAATTGACAGTCCCCTAATCAATTTTTATGCAAATTTACACAATGGTAGAACAAGTTGTGTACAACAACATCTCAAAAAAATCAAATTGTAACCATTTTTTAAAAAAAGTTATTTTGTTTCAAGTCAGTCAGATACGTGTGGAACGCGATAGAAAAACCGCTAGGGTTAGAAGTATTTTTAATTGACAGTTCCCTAATCAATTTTTATGCAAATTTACACAATGGTAGAACAAGTTGTGTACATTAACATCTCAAAAAAATCAAATTGTAACCATTTTTTAAAAAAAGTTATTTTGTTTAAAGTCAGTCAGATACGTGTGGAACGCGATAGAAAAAACCGCTACGTTTAGAAGTATTTTTTATTGACAGTTCCCTAATCAATTTTTATGCAAATTTACACAATGGTAGAACAAGTTGTGTAAAACAACATATCAAGAAATCAAATTGTAACCATTTAAAAAAAAAGTTATTTAGCTTAAAGTCAGTCAGATACGTGTGGAACGCGCTAGAAAAACCGCTACGTTTAGAAGTATTCTTAATTGACAGTTCCCTAATCAATTTTGATGTAAATTTACACAATGGTAGAACAAGTTGTGTACAACAACATATCAAGAAATCCAATTGTAACCATTTAAAAAAAGTTATTTAGCTTATAGTAATTCAGACAGTTCCCTAATCAATTGTTATGCAAATTTACACAATGGTAGAACAAGTTGTGTACAACAACATATAAAAAATCAAATTGTAACTATTTAAAAAAAAAAGTTATTTAGCTTAAAGTCAGTCAGATACGTGTGGAACGCGATAGAAAAACCGCTACGTTTAGAAGTATTCTTTAATTGACAGTCCCTAATCAATTTTTATGCAAATTTACACAATGGTAGAACAAGTTGTGTACAACAACTTATCATAAACGCAAATTGTAACCATTTTAAAAAAAAAGTTATTTAGCTTAAAGTCAGTCAGATACGTGTGGAACGCGATAGAAAAAACCGCTACGTTTAGAAGTATTTTTTATTGACAGTTCCCTAATCAATTTTTATGCAAATTTACACAATGGTAGAACAAGTTGTGTACAACAACATATCAAGAAATCCAATTGTAATCATTAAAAAAAAAGTTATTTAGCTTAAAGTCAGTCAGATACGTGTGGAACGCGATAGAAAAACCGCTACGTTTAGAAGTATTCTTAATTGACAGTTCCCTAATCAATTGTTATGCAAATTTACACAATGGTAGAACAAGTTGTGTACAACAACATATCAAGAAACCCAATTGTAATCATTTAAAAAAACAGTTATTTAGCTTAAAGTCAGTCAGATAGGTGTGGAACGCGCTAGAAAAACCGCTACGTTTAGAAGTATTCTTAATTGACAGTTCCCTAATCAATTTTGATGTAAATTTACACAATGGTAGAACAAGTTGTGTACAACAACATATCAAGAAATCCAATTGTAACCATTTAAAAAAAAGTTATTTAGCTTATAGTAATTCAGACAGTTCCCTAATCAATTGTTATGCAAATTTACACAATGGTAGAACAAGTTGTGTACAACAACATATAAAAAAATCAAATTGTAACTATTTAAAAAAAAAGTTATTTAGCTTAAAGTCAGTCAGATACGTGTGGAACGCGATAGAAAAACCGCTACGTTTAGAAGTATTCTTAATTGACAGTCCCCTAATCAATTTTTATGCAAATTTACACAATGGTAGAACAAGTTGTGTACAACAACATATCATAAACGCAAATTGTAACCATTTTAAAAAAAAAAGTTATTTAGCTTAAAGTCAGTCAGATACGTGTGGAACGCGCTAGAAAAACCGCTACGTTTAGAAGTATTCTTAATTGACAGTTCCCTAATCAATTTTGATGTAAATTTACACAATGGTAGAACAAGTTGTGTACAACAACATATCAAGAAATCCAATTGTAACCATTTAAAAAAAGTTATTTAGCTTATAGTAATTCAGACAGTTCCCTAATCAATTGTTATGCAAATTTACACAATGGTAGAACAAGTTGTGTACAACAACATATAAAAAATCAAATTGTAACTATTTAAAAAAAGTTATTTAGCTTAAAGTCAGTCAGATACGTGTGGAACGCGATAGAAAAACCGCTACGTGTAGAAGTATTTTTAATTGACAGTTCCCTAATCAATTTTGATGCAAATTTACACAATGGTAGAACAAGTTGTGTACAACAACATATAAAAAGCAAATTGTAACCATTTTAAAAAAAGTTATTTAGCTTAAAGTCAGTCAGATACGTGTGGAACGCGATAGAAAAACCGCTACGTTTAGAAGTATTCTTAATTGACAGTTCCCTAATCAATTTTTATGCAAATTTACACAATGATAGAACAAGTTGTGTACAACAACATATCATAAACGCAAATTGTAACCATTTTAAAAAAAAAGTTATTTAGCTTAAAGTCAGTCAGATACGTGTGGAACGCGATAGAAAAACCGCTACGTTTAGAAGTATTTTTTATTGACAGTTCCTAATCAATTTTAATGCAAATTTACACAATGGTAGAACAAGTTGTGTACAACAACATATCAAGAAATCAATTGTAATCATTTAAAAAAAAAGTTATTTAGCTTAAAGTCAGTCAGATACGTGTGGAACGCGCTAGAAAACCGCTACGTTTAGAAGTATTCTTAATTGACAGTTCCCTAATCAATTTTTATGCAAATTTACACAATGGTAGAACAAGTTGTGTACAACAACATATAAAAAATCAAATTGTAACTATTTAAAAAAAAAGTTATTTAGCTTAAAGTCAGTCAGATACGTGTGGAACGCGATAGAAAAACCGCTACGTTTAGAAGTATTCTTAATTGACAGTCCCTAATCAATTTTTATGCAAATTTACACAATGGTAGAACAAGTTGTGTACAACAACATATCATAAACGCAAATTGTAACCATTTTAAAAAAAAGTTATTTAGCTTAAAGTCAGTCAGATACGTGTGGAACGCGCTAGAAAAACCGCTACGTTTAGAAGTATTCTTAATTGACAGTTCCCTAATCAATTTTGATGTAAATTTACACAATGGTAGAACAAGTTGTGTACAACAACATATCAAAAAGCAAATTGTAACCATTTAAAAAAAAGTTATTTAGCTTATAGTAATTCAGACAGTTCCCTAATCAATTGTTATGCAAATTTACACAATGGTAGAACAAGTTGTGTACAACAACATATAAAAAATCAAATTGTAACCATTTAAAAAAAAGTTATTTAGCTTAAAGTCAGTCAGATACGTGTGGAACGCGATAGAAAAACCGCTACGTTTAGAAGTATTTTTAATTGACAGTTCCTAATCAATTTTGATGTAAATTTACACAATGGTAGAACAAGTTGTGTACAACAACATATCAAGAAATCCAATTGTAACCATTTAAAAAAAAGTTATTTAGCTTAAAGTAATTCAGATACGTGTGGAACGCGATAGAAAAACCGCTACGTTTAGAAGTATTCTTAATTGACAGTCCCCTAATCAATTTTTATGCAAATTTACACAATGGTAGAACAAGTTGTGTACAACAACATATCATAAACGCAAATTGTAACCATTTTAAAAAAAAAGTTATTTAGCTTAAAGTCAGTCAGATACGTGTGGAACGCGATAGAAAAAACCGCTACGTTTAGAAGTATTTTTTATTGACAGTTCCCTAATCAATTTTTATGCAAATTTACACAATGGTAGAACAAGTTGTGTACAACAACATATCAAGAAATCCAATTGTAATCATTTAAAAATAAAAGTTATTTAGCTTAAAGTCAGTCAGATACGTGTGGAACGCGCTAGAGAAAACCGCTACGTTTAGAAGTATTTTTAATTGACAGTTCCTAATCCAATTTTTTATGCAAATTTACACAATGGTAGAACAAGTTGTGTACAACAACATATCAAGAAATCAATTGTAATCATTTAAAAATAAAAGTTATTTAGCTTAAAGTCAGTCAGATACGTGTGGAACGCTAGAAAATCCGCTATGTTTAGAAGTATTCTTAATTGACAGTTCCCTAATCAATTGTTATGCAAATTTACACAATGGTAGAACAAGTTGTGTACAACAACATATCCAAGAAATCCAATTGTAATCATTTAAAAAAAAACAGTTATTTAGCTTAAAGTCAGTCAGATAGGTGTGGGACGCGATAGAAAAACCGCTACGTTTAGAAGTATTTTTAATTGACAGTTCCCTAATCAATTTTATGCAAATTTCACAATGGCAGAACAAGTTGTGTACAACAACATATCAGAAATCAATTGTAATCATTAAAAAAAAAAGTTATTTAGCTTAAAGTCAGTCAGATACGTGTGGAACGCGATAGAAAAACCGCTACGTTTAGAAGTATTCTTAATTGACAGTTCCTAATCAATTTTGATGTAAATTTACACAATGGTAGAACAAGTTGTGTACAACAACATATCAAGAAATCCAATTGTAACCATTTAAAAAAGTTATTTAGCTTATAGTAATTCAGACAGTTCCTAATCAATTGTTATGCAAATTTACACAATGGTAGAACAAGTTGTGTACAACAACATATAAAAAAATCAAATTGTAACTATTTAAAAAAAAAAGTTATTTAGCTTAAAGTCAGTCAGATACGTGTGGAACGCGATAGAAAAACCGCTACGTTTAGAAGTATTCTTAATTGACAGTCCCCTAATCAATTTTTATGCAAATTTACACAATGGTAGAACAAGTTGTGTACAACAACATATCATAAACGCAAATTGTAACCATTTTAAAAAAAAAAGTTATTTAGCTTAATGTCAGTCAGATACGTGTGGAACGCTAGAAAAACCGCTACGTTTAGAAGTATTCTTATTGACAGTTCCTAATCAATTTTGATGTAAATTTACACAATGGTAGAACAAGTTGTGTACAACAACATATCAAGAAATCAATTGTAACCATTTAAAAAAGTTATTTAGCTTATAGTAATTCAGACAGTTCCCTAATCAATTTGTTGTAAATTTACACAATGGTAGAACAAGTTGTATACAACAACATATAAAAAATCAAATTGTAACTATTTTAAAAAAAAAAAAAGTTATTTAGCTTAAAGTCAGTCAGATACGTGTGGAACGCGATAGAAAAACCGCTACGTTTAGAAGTATTTTTAATTGACAGTTCCCTAATCAATTTTGATGTAAATTTACACAATGGTAGACCAAGTTGTGTACAACAACATATCAAGAAATCCAATTGTAACCATTTAAAAAAAAGTTATTTAGCTTAAAGTCAGTCAGATAGGTGTGGAACGCGCAAGAAAAACCGCTACGTTTAGAAGTATTCTTAATTGACAGTTCTCTAATCAATTTTGATGTAAATTTACACAATGGTAGAACAAGTTGTGTACAACAACATATCAAGAAATCAATTGTAACCATTTAAAAAAAGTTATTTAGCTTATAGTAATTCAGACAGTTCCCTAATCAATTGTTATGCAAATTTACACAATGGTAGAACAAGTTGTATACAACAACATATAAAAAAATCAAATTGTAACTATTTAAAAAAAAAAGTTATTTAGCTTAAAGTCAGTCAGAATACGTGTGGAACGCGATAGAAAAACCGCTACGTTTAGAAGTATTCTTAATTGACAGTCCCTAATCAATTTTTATGCAAATTTACACAATGGTAGAACAAGTTGTGTACAACAACATATCATAAACGCAAATTGTAACCATTTTAAAAAAAAGTTATTTAGCTTAAAGTCAGTCAGATACGTGTGGAACGCGATAGAAAAAACCGCTACGTTTAGAAGTATTTTTTATTGACAGTTCCTAATCAATTTTATGCAAATTTACACAATGGTAGAACAAGTTGTGGTACAACAACATATCAAGAAATCAATTGTAATCATTTAAAAATAAAAGTTATTTAGCTTAAAGTCAGTCAGATACGTGTGGAACCGCGCTAGACAAATCCGCTACGTTTAGAAGTATTCTTAATTGACAGTTCCTAATCAATTGTTATGCAAATTTACACAATGGTAGAACAAGTTGTGTACAGCAACATATCAAGAAATCAATTGTAATCATTTAAAAAAAAACAGTTATTTAGCTTAAAGTCAGTCTGATAGGTGTGGGACGCGATAGAAAAACCGCTACGTTTAGAAGTATTTTTTTAATTGACAGTTCCTAATCAATTTTATGCAAATTTACACAATGGCAGAACAAGTTGTGTACAACAACATATCAAGAAATCAATTGTAATCATTAAAAAAAAGTTATTTAGCTTAAAGTCAGTCAGATACGTGTGGAACGCGATAGAAAAACCGCTACGTTTAGAAGTATTTTTAATTGACAGTTCCTAATCAATTTTTATGCAAATTTACACAATGGTAGAACAAGTTGTGTACAACAACATATCAAAAAATCCAATTGTAACCATTTAAAAAAAAAGTTATTTAGCTTAAAGTCAGTCAGATAGGTGTGGGACGCGATAGAAAAACCGCTACGTTTAGAAGTATTTTTAATTGACAGTTCCTAATCAATTTTATGCAAATTTACACAATGGCAGAACAAGTTGTGTACAACAACATATCAAAAAGTCAATTGTAATCATTTAAAAAAAAAAAAGTTATTTAGCTTAAAGTCAGTCAGATACGTGTGGAACGCGGTAGAAAAACCGCTACGTTTAAGAAGTATTTTTAATTGACAGTTTCTAATCAATTTTTTATGCAGAATTTACACAATGGTAGAACAAATTGTGTACAACAACATCTCAAAAAATCAAATTGTAACCATTTTTAAAAAAAAAGTTATTTTGTTTAAAAGTCAGCCAGATACGTGTGTGGAACGCGATAGAAAAACCGCTAGGTTTAGAAATATTTTAATTGACAGTCCTCTAATCAATTTTTATGCAAATTTACACAATGATAGAACAAGTTGTGTACAATATCAAAAAAATTAAATTATTTTTAAAACTCATGAATCTTATCTTGAAAGAGGTTACTCTCAAGAGGAGTTACTCAACGAATTTAAAGTCCCGTCTCTTTATAAAAGAGGATAGAACAGTAGTCTTAAATTTTCTAAAAAGTGATCTTTGAAGTGAAAAGTTATAAAAATTTGTAAATAGACTAGAACATAAGTGAGACACCTTGCGAAATCAAAGATTATTTTTTTACTTAAGTAAACTACTCCTTTATGTTTAAATGTATTTAATAATGCTCATTTACTCCAATAACAATTATTAAAATAAATATGTATTGCGATGGGTATCGTGACATGGCCCTCCCTCATAGACCGCTCCGGTGTTAAAGTTTGCAAAGTATATGGCTAAAAGTTATGGCTAACTTTTCCTCTCTATTTACAACACACTCATCTATAATTACATTAAATCTACAAAAAAAAAATTTCTAGATTACATTTTCCACAACTTTTACTTATATGTTTATAATATATCCTAAAACGTATCAGTTGCGATGTGGTGTTTTGTGACACAGTTTATACTAACTTTTGGAAAAATAAAAATATACTGTTTTAAACAAACACGTTGCCGCTTAAATATTTAATACATACACTGTACAAATGTCAACAATCAACTATTGTCTGAAGAAGTCAAGTTTCCTACTGAGAAAGGAACAATTTATTTACTACTAATCGAACGCATTAAAGAATAACTATTAATCGCACCCTTAATCTAGAGGTCCTTCTCTTCCATTCCAAAAAAGATTCAAGAATTTGTGATTAGCGCTCAGACTAATATACAGTATTAACACTTACGGAATGGGAGATAAATGTAAATCTTAACCAATTCTCAGGACAGTTTGAATGTAATATACGATATACCTCCAACACCATGTTTTGTCATTTGGAGTTTGATATAATATTGTCCTTTACATAAATTGACTTTATTTTACACTTTGAACACATAACGAGTGTTCAAATAAAAATCAAAGAGGCTTGGCGGGGTGTAATTAAATTGATTTAATTATTTTTACAGTATATACAAAAAGTACAGCAAAATAACGTATGGTAGCGTGACTTTAATATAACCTAAAAATTGACAGATATGAATGTTTTTAGAGACCTTAATTCTAACCGAAACTTTGTATCACCTGACTACTTTGTTAAACAATTACTAAATGTTAAAGTAAATTCCAAGATCTACCCATCCTAGTTTTTATTTGAACACCCTGTACTTACAGTTGCAAAGGTACATCTTTTTATGCAAGTTGCAGCGAGTTGGTCATTACATAAATTTATTATGGGAGCAAAAAAAAAAAAGATTAAAGGGGTAAGTGTTTTGCATCGCGCAGAAGCAGTTACATGCATCAAAAATAAATTATTTACAGGGTTTAATGTACCGCCCTCCTTGAAATATCTTAGCCTAAACATTTTCAACAATTTGAAGTTACATGAGAACTGATGAAGTAATATAAAGTAATAATTATAAATGATTACACAGAAACAACTGATTGAAGAAAAGACAAAACAAAGCACACAAACAAACAAGGGATCATTGCACAATGTAATATAAACGCAATCGTTTCTAAAGCAATAAAAAATGGAGCTTATCAGTTACTGTCGCAACGTACGATGCTTTGCGCGGTTGAAATCGATTCCACCCTATGACTATCGCGTCCTGAATGAATAGTAACTATGCGCCCCAGTCTCCATCGTAAAGGAAGTGGTCCATTTTAAGCGTCGTTGAAAATCAGAGATGTACTTGCGATGCCACTTGGTCCAAAAATGTTGAACAATTTGTAGCAATTTTTCAAATTGTTCAACCGTGATATCCTGCTGATATGGGTATCACAGAGAAATCTGAATTCGGAGCAGTAATCGTTGACCTCCCAATTATGAAGTAAGCCGGAGTCATTTGGATCGGATGAAAGGGATGTTATAGGTCCTGAATTTAATTCGGACTATATTTGAATCAGCACTGTCGGCAGTTCTTTATAAATGAGCAAGGCATTTTCGGTTACTCGCATTAACCCCAGTTTCGCCACATTTCGACATTAATTCGCAATTTTATTTTAAAAATGGGAAAAGTTTTTTTAACTTGTAAATATATAAAAGTGTCTAATGATAAGCGGTCACCAATTTTTTTTGTAGTTAAGCACACAAAAAGGCAAACATTACTGGTTTTTGCACCGCGTCATCTTCTACCCTTTATAGTGAATGGGCGAGCATAGTCGGTACTTACTACATTATACGGAAATTTCCGATTATTAATTCTTTCCTTTGGCAAGGATCTTAACAAGCGCTGAACTGTCAAGCTGAACTACCTTAGGAGCAGCACGGAACGAACTCACGCACGAGTGGACGATCTTTTTGACTAACCGCTTGGCGTGTATTGGGCCACTTATTGATGAAATTAGCAATTGAGGACCTGCATGTAATAATCGATGTTCACGTTGCATTAGTAACTTCTAACTGTGTTGGTCAAATTCCTCTAGATATCAAATCGGAACAATTTTTGGTGGTGGGGACATGCAATTACTAGTACCTGTATGAGGAAAAGTATTTATCCATCATAGCACAATGGTGGAATCAGTCCACAGAAATGAATTATTAATTCTAGCATCTAAAGACGTTGTTGACCAGACGTGCAGGCAGCAACATGATCTACAAAAGCTCTAATCTGGGTAATGATAATGATTTCCAGTGGTGCGACCTTTGATTTGGTGTATAGTGAGTAACAATCGACTTCGTCTTCTTTAGGCAACGAAGTGAAGATAAATAGAGGTTGTATACGCTTGTTCGCTAGCGTCATAAAACTCATGTAGTTGAATGGTTTTTAATCGATACAAATTTCATGACGAAGTATCGTTAACGTACACAGATTTTTTCCGTTTATGATGTACTAGGTTAAAAGCCGGTCTGCAGATCGGCGTTTGACGACGATTGAGAACCCATATGGTCCTTTCATATAAATAAGTATATGAAAAGTCAGAGGTGTCTGTTGCATTAAGTCATATCCACCCAGGACAGGGAACGTTTTTTACGACTACACCTTTTCCGATATTATTTGCAACTGCTTCTCAAGACAAAACATATTTGGTAATAAAAACAAAAATTAATTTTGAAGTTTGGGGCGAGTGGGTGTGGCCAGCCCCCAGGGGTTAAGTTAGGAGTTTCAAAAACCCTTGCATCCAGACCGCCTTAAAATCCTCTATCGAATAGGGTATACAGTTTTTTTTAAACACTTTGGAGGGAGATGATACACTCAAGACATTTAATAATTAGAACTTTTTATTTAATTTTTTTTAGAAAAACGGTTTCATTTGTTGATTGTATATTTAAATCTCTCTGAGAAAAAGGTAAAAATTAAAAAAAAAAAAAAAAAATTAAATAAAAAAAAAAAAGAAAAATCCTTCCCAAACCTTCTAATTTTTTATATATTCCCCTTCTCTTCACCACAATTTATGTAAAAAACAAACAAAATTTAAAAAAAAAAAAAAAAAAAAATTAAATAAAATTTTAATCTATTTTTTTTTTTTAAATTTAATTTTAATTTAAAATTTAAAAAATTAATTATTTTTTTTGCAAATAATGTAAAAGCGGACTTAAGACTCTCATTTAGAATTTAACAACAGTTACGCTCTAGCAGGCGTTTAAAAACTTAAAAATATTTTTCAGATTTTTTTTATTGATTTTTTTATTAATTTTATTTTTTTTTAAATTTTTTAAAAAAAAAAAAAAAAAAAATATAAATAGATAATTTTTTTTTTTAAAAATAAAAAAAAAAAAATTTTTTTAAAACTTGGACACCACAATTTCTGTAAACAAAAGTTTGCACATTGTGAAGCGGGCTTAAGGGTATCATTTACAATTCTAACAGCAGGTAGTCTCAGCAGGGGTTATCTTATAGAAGGACTGTAGAATGAATCATTACACTAAGCACGTTTTAGAAAAATAGGTTGCTTACTTAATTTTTTCTTTAAAGAATATATTTGAAGGTATCGCTAATTAAACACCATAGCTCGATTAATTATCGAATCAAAATTTTGTTTAGGAAATGTTTACAAAATAAAATTAGAAATAATTTTGATTTAAAAAACGTCTACAAGCAATAACTTTTAAATTAAATCAAAAACTAAACATGGTTATTTGGGTTGACTGATTATTACTTATTTTTAAATAAATCTAACCTACTAATTATTGTAAGTTATTAAAAAAATCATTAAACTCTCTATTCATAATATTTAGTCCTTACAAAATGTATATTTTATGACGTTTCATTTTTCTGTAGTTAATATAAAAGTGAAAATAAAAACTAAGGCAATTCTTATTGTCAACGTATATATTTAGTTTTTGACAAGAATTTATTACATAATTATAATTAAGATACCAAGTTATAGTTTAAAATTAAATGAAAACTTTTTTTTAAATAAAGGTATTACTATATAAATAAATATAAGAAATCAATAATGGGTGTGACCTCCATTATTATTGATACATTCTTGGAGGCGTCTGCTCATTGACGCTATCAAGGTATCAATATAATTAATATTAATCGTTTCCCATGCGGTATCAATGGCTGCAATTAGTGCATTACGGTTTACTGGTATAAAATTTGGCCCTTGTTGTCTTCGGATAACAGCAAGTATTCGAGCCCAAACATTTTCGATAATGTTAAAATCTGGGCTTTTGCTGGCCAGGGTAACAGCTCAAGTTATTTTCTCGTATCCAATTGCGCACAACCCGCGAAGTATGAATAGGGGCGTTGTCCTTTAACAACAAAAATACATTATGAAAATGTTAATTCAACAGATCCCGAACTATTTTTGGAGAAAGTATAGTGAAATAAGAATACTTACTTGTTGGAAAATATAATCTTCGTCTGGATAAAACACTTCGACTGAAGGTTTCATAATAGTTTCAAAATATCTAAATACGCAGCAGAATCAAGACGTCCATCGATAGCCCAACAAACTCCTGGACCCCGCGCTAACCCAACCCCACACATTCACAGAAAAATAACCACTTCGTTTTTAGGACATATGTGATTATTTTCGTAACGAGTTCCTTCCATTCTAAAAACTTTTAGTGGTCCATCGTTGCGGCTATTGAACGTTTTTCGTCGCTAAAAATCACTCGATTCCAAAATTCCAAGGTTCGTTCACATATCGCCTTGCAAATTCCAGACGACGTCTCATATTTTCGTCACTGAGAACTTCTTTCGCAGCAGCATTATACTTCTTTATTCCCATCTCCTTTAATCTTTTTGTGCAGTTATACGGCATCCGGAAAATGTGTATCTGCTATAGCCCTGGAGTATGTAGCAAATGGTTGTTCTGTTACGTAATGAAACAACTCGAGATCTTGAGCACGTGTAGATACTTTAGGTCTACCACTTCCGATGGCTCTTTCCAAAGTGTGTTCAAGATTCCATTTTACTCGGTAATGCCCTACGGTGCTTTTGGTATATCTAACATACGTGAAATTTCACGCACGCTACGGCCCGCCGCTAATTCCGAAACAATCCGCGCTTTCAAATCAGCACCGAGATGAGGTGGCATTTTCACAACACTTGAAATTTTAAACTAAAATGGAATTTACATTTCTTACTTTATTTATTGGTTCACACTACCCCTTCTCAAACAGTAGGTAATTGTTTATTTATTACATACTTCTAATGACCAATGTAACAACCCTTAGAGCAATATGACTCAAAGGAAGTAAATTAAACAAGCAAGGATATTCTATTGTTATTGAAACTTATTCATAAAGTAAAAGCCATTTCCTTATAATGCTAATGGACAGGATTTTCTTTTAAGTATTAAGATTACAATAGAGGACTTATAAACTTTCGAAAATATCTAATTATAAATATTTACACTGCAATTGCGCTTTTCCTTAATAATTTCTTAGCAATAACATACACGTTCTTGGTTTTAAGTTGTCATAAATTTGATATGATATAAATTTGTGTTTCTAATATTACATCACAAACTAATCTTTATTCGCCAAAAATTGTTGCTTAAGTTGTAAAGCTTCGTACACACCTGAACAACAAACCGAGCAACAAACATAACAACGAACCGAAAGTCAAACAGAACGACAAACGATCTTTTATGATTTCCACAATCCGAACAACAAACGGAACGTTTGTGCTGTTCCCATAATTATTTTCAGTAGTTTTCAGTTCATATATATTTATTATTGAGAAGAGAAAATTGCGGAAAACAAGAAGATAGTGCCAACCAAATTTTACGCACAAAGAAGAGTAAAAATTATAATTTACTTCGCTTTTTTTATTTTGGAAATTTCCCGCCCAAATGATGCTAATAGGGACATCATTTTTTCTTGCATTCTTAAACACTGATTAATTTAAAACATTTTCTTCTGTCAACTCCATAATATTACCTAAAACACAACAAACCCACAAAGGGGAGGACAAAAATAAATAATTTAATTCTCCCGCATAAGTTTGTTCGCCGTTTTGTTTAGATTCGTCCAAACCTGCAAACGCATTCGCGCGCATTTTCTTTGATGTCGGAGAAAAAACCGACAAGTTGCGGGAACGCCGCAAACCGTTCGTGGAACAATCAGGACTTGCGAATCTGTTCTAAAATTCGTACGTAGCACCGTTCAAATTAATGTTCCGATTGCCGTTCGGTTCGTTGTTCTGTTTGTTCCTCGGTTTGTTGTTCAGGTGTGTACGAAGCTTTACAATAAGCATATTAATATGAACTATATCTTATGAAAGGAGAGTTATGTAACTATAATTAACGACTTAACGTTACGTTAGTAGATTCCATTTACTATTTACACATATTTTCTTGGAACATTCGATAATTAACTATCGGGATATGATGACCCTATACTTCGCAGGTTGTGCGCAACTGGATACAAGCAAATAACTTGGAGCTGTTACCCTGGCCAGCAAAAAGCCCAGATTTTAACATTATCGAAAATGTTTGGGCTCGAATACTTGCTGTTATCCGAAGACAACAAGGGCCAAATTTTATACCAGTAAACCGTAATGCACTAATTGCAGCCATTGATACCGCATGGGAAACGATTAATATTAATTATATTGATACCTTGATAGCGTCAATGAGCAGACGCCTCCAAGAATGTATCAATAATAATGGAGGTCACACCCATTATTGATTTATTATATTTATTTATATAGTAATACCTTTATTTAAAAAAAAAGTTTTCATTTAATTTTAAACTATAACTTGGTATCTTAATTA
The DNA here is from genome assembly GCA_030710515.1 of Abscondita cerata. Taxonomy (NCBI): domain Eukaryota; kingdom Metazoa; phylum Arthropoda; class Insecta; order Coleoptera; family Lampyridae; genus Abscondita; species Abscondita cerata. Next base: position 168,065 of record JALBCR010004419.1, read on the forward strand.
TAATTATGTAATAAATTCTTGTCAAAAACTAAATATATACGTTGACAATAAGAATTGCCTTAGTTTTTATTTTCACTTTTATATTAACTACAGAAAAAATGAAACGTCATAAAATATACATTTTGTAAGGACTAAATATTATGAATAGAGAGTTTAATGATTTTTTTAATAACTTACAATAATTAGTAGGTTAGATTTATTTAAAAATAAGTAATAATCAGTCAACCCAAATAACCATGTTTAGTTTTTGATTTAATTTAAAAGTTATTGCTTGTAGACGTTTTTAAATCAAAATTATTTCTAATTTTATTTTGTAAACATTTCCTAAACAAAATTTTGATTCGATAATTAATCGAGCTATGGTGTTTAATTAGCGATACCTTCAAATATATTCTTTAAAGAAAAAATTAAGTAAGCAGCGTAAAATACCTATTTTCTAAAACGTGCTTAGTGTAATGATTCATTCTACAGTCCTTCTATAAGATAACCCCTGCTGAGACTACCTGCTGTTAGAATTGTAAATGATACCCTTAAGCCCGCTTCACAATGTGCAAACTTTTGTTTACAGAAATTGTGGTGTCTCAAGTTTTAAATTTCATGAGTGTACATTTTTTTAGTGTAAAAAATTCGTTGGAAGTTTGTTAAAGGCAGAATAAACGATATTCTAAATTGATCAATGTTATTAAAGAAAAAAGTGAAACCACCAAAATTCCCAAAACACCCTTTTTTTAAAAAACTCCTCTTTTTTGTAAAACACAATATAAAATAAATATATGTCAAGTTCAACAAGTAGATTTTTTTCAATTTTTGATGTTATGTTTTCAAGAAATGCAATAGTACCTATACCTTTTGTTTTATATTTATAGATATTTTTCATTACTCCATAGTATAAATAAGACGGAAGTTATGAGACGGTTTCCAAACCGACAATTTTAACATCTCTTTTTTTTTACTTTTTGACGAATTAAATTAGTACATTATAATGAACAAAAAAAAAATATTGTCGGTGGCCGGCTGTATGTCACTCTATATGACAAGATATCAAGACAAGACAACCAGTTATAGGTACATAACTTTAGTGTAAACAATTTTTTCAAGAATCCGATAAATATTACTAAGAAATGACTATCGTGACACCAATTGTTATCTCCACCAATATTAATTACCTATACAAAAGAAAGTTGGAAAACAAAAGTTGTTGGAAATTTTATTGTCTATAGCTTTTGTTTAAACTATATTTTTCTAAAAAGCGCGAATTTTCATTTATCTCATTTCAACTCGTCTTAAAAAGAACCGTGCGCGCGGTATCTCGTTTTGACGCTGTTAGACTATTTAATTTATTTTTCGAACAAAAATGGTTTTATCGCTTCACACTTTCAAATACTCTTTTACACATTTGATAATATTAAAATGATGTGAGAGTTCTGCGCAAAACGCTTGTTTTACTATGCTTTGAGAAGAACTCTTCATACAAGACACTTACCATAGTTGTTCATTCATTTTTCCATTCTTTTTATCTAATTCTCAGTTATTTTCAGATGTGCCAAATTTTCAGACAAGTCATATTTACAAAAAATGTGGAATTTTATTTTTTATTTTTACATTTTTAATAATTGATTATTTCACCCGAACTGCGGAATAATTGCATGTAATAACTACCAGCTCACCTGAAAAAATAATTAATACTCGTTCCTGAAAGTTTAAGTTTAAAACCTTTGCTAATTGAATAAAAAGAGATTAACGCTTTAATACATAATATGCATCCTACGGAAGTTCTTTAAAATACCGTGTATGTACTTGTTTTAATATAGAACATTATCGATATTTATTATTAAAAAACTTTTTTATTGTAACCAAATTAAATTGATAATTAACAAGAAAGATGAAGTCACCGCCTGGAATTTTTAGATACTTTGGGCATTTATAATCCTCGACCTATTAATTTTACCAAGAACGAGGCGCATGTTAGTATGTCAATTTTCAGTTGCTAAATATTATTTATGATCTAATACCAAGCATTTTCAATAGCTGTAGGTGTCTGTTTAATATTTCAAATATAATCCAGTGAAACGTAAATATTTAAAAAGAATAAAGATTTTTATTTCTACGAGTTTTCCATTCTGTTGTATGTTTAAAAATATAAATTTTAAGGTATCACAGAGTTTCCTGCCTAAACCTTTTGTGATTTATTAAAGCGTGAAGATAGAATCTGCTTCTGTTTTTAACTGGCGTTTAAAAACGATTTTTGTTTGTAGTCGAGAAATCGTCATACTATCAGTAAAGACAGAAATTTTTGCATTGTTAATATTCAAGTTCTATTTTAAAAAGAGAGAGGGATGTTATAGCGTGGTCCCACGGAAGAAGTTGACAGGCATTTGTTATGTTAAAATTAAAAGATTAACGTACCCTATATCTTTTTCTGGCACAGATTCGAATACAATATAATAATACATCGTGCTTCAGAGTGCTTTGAAGAAAATATCAACGCTCTTTTGTTTTCAACAAAATTTGAGAGTTTGATCCGTCGTCTGCATTGGTCTTGATTTTTTATTTGTATAGAGAAAATGCATTGTTCAAAGTAAAATTATAATTCAACAATATTTAACAAAGATGAAAATAAGCTAAACAATAGGGTAACATCACAACATGTATTCAAATCCCCTCTTTTAATTGCAAATACAATTGCAGGCTTTTTCTAAGATTCGCTGCAGCTCACTTAACACGTCTCATCGCTTCTAATGTCATGTCGCCATTATTTGCTATTAATCGGTTGGGAAACATTTCCGACAAGCATTCCCCTAACCCTACCAGCATTATCAGGCGGCGCCCGATCCTGCTGGAACCAGATTGTGTTCAAACGATTAAGAGGTAAGTTATTGTCGACAAAATCTGTTAAAAATGTCCTCAAATAAATTGAGGTTACCGATCTGCACTCAAATTTTCTTCATAGATGTAAGGACCTATTATTGTATCGCCCAATAATCCAACCCACACATACAGTCCAAAACGAATTTGTGGTCGTCGTTCTTGGAGTAGATGGGGTTTCAATCGACCAGTAATGTTCGTTTTAGGAAATTTGAATTTTTCTGAAATTCATTATTCATGAACGTGCAAAAGGCTACCTCATGATCTCCCAGATGCTAGGTTTGAGAAACACAAACTTTCCAAACAAGATTTGATGCGATGTCAAAATCCAGCTGAAGGTGCTAATTCTCTTCTTGGAAAGCAGAGGATTGTCTTGCACCTAATTTATAATTATTATGAATATTTTTATATCGAAATCATGACAAATGTTTTACCGCTTGCAAGTTTATTGCTGATGTTCATTGGGCTATCGTCATATTCTCGTCTAGGTTTTTAAACGAACCATATTGGCCCAAGTTTCTGTGCAGTACAAAAAAAATACCTCAAAAGTAGGTTGTTGCCGCTCTGGATAACGCTGCAAATATATTTCTGCACTTAAGCGGTTATTTAAATGCAATGTGTAATAAATTTGAAGCATATCTCTTTGTTCCTCACATGAAACGGGCATTTTCACGTTATAAATATCCTAAACGTAAAGACAAAATTGATTCAAAGTCAAACTGTCAAAGTTTTGTTGAAACAAAAAGAGCGTTGATATTTTCTTCAAAGCATTCTACACACAAAATGAAAGATTTTATTTTTTCAAACATGTAATAATAAAATATTATGTGTGATAAAGAGAAAAATTAACATAATTTAAAAATGGAAAAATTCTAAATGGCTCGCATAAGAAAAAATGAAGTTGACACATGTTAGTTCGTCATCTTAAAGAGTATTGAAAAGTCGACGCCATATTCTAATTCTACATGAAAAAGTGCCTGAAGAATGTGCTTGGTTTAGAAAAGAAAGCTTAATTGATTTTGATTTAAAATAGAAAAACGAAAATTGTAAAATTTGTGTTTTGCGATATGTCGTAAACTAGTCAAAGATAAGGCAAATCTGAAAACACATTATTGTTTGGCATGAAAATGCACAACTTGGCCTAATTTAACCAACTTCGTATCTCGTAAGATAAGCGAGATCATAGTAGCACTCGAAAAACGGACACGGTGTATACTACGTTGAATAGATAAAATAAAACAAATTGATGTGATAATTACTGAATATTTCAAGCGTATTTTACTAAAAAATCAGTAAAAACAGTTATTTTTGTAAAATTTTCTTTATTAATCGAATGGATTTTTATTTATTAAGCGGCTAACTAGGGTTCGATTCTGATTGCAGTATTTTCTATTTTATTACATACAATTTTGTAAAGTGAGTTTAACATTTTGAAAAAAAGATTACTCATTTTATAAAAATTATATTCATAATTTTTCGAGTAAATCATAATACAAATATTGTTTTTTATTAAAATACCCTTTAAATAATTACATTACCATATAAATTTGTTCTCATTTATTTATTTAATAAAAATATGTTGTTATACAGGGTGATTGTTTGGAACAGTACATTACAGAGATATATAGGGATGGGGAAATCGTATGGCTCTGAAATTTTGTTGTTGGCCGAAGTTCGTTGTGATCTTTCTAATAAAAAATATTTTTAAGATGGCGGCACTTCCAAGTGGACACTACCCTCTTATTTCAAATACGATTACATGTTTTTTATGGCGTTTTTGGTTTTAGCAGCTAATTTTAGATGAATTTTCATCAGCATTCCTTATACCTAACTGTAGCAGTTTTTAAATATTTTTACTTTACGATGTTTTTACATTTGTAACGTCACGCTGACGTCATATACCTTCGTTACCTTTGCAGATATAGCCCCAAAATTGGGACGGTGCGCAGCAGAAGTATTATTTTTATCGCAATTATGCAAATGATATAGCTTATACAGGGTGTCCGAAATTTAATTTCCAAACAAGACAATTTCGAACCACAAAAACTTGATTTTTCAAATACCATGCTCTACTTTTTTGTCGATTTCGATACAAAATTGTTAAGAGAAATGCAGTAAATTTGTTCTCACTATTGTAGCAGTAACACCCTCAAAAAGTACTTTCGTATGATTTCTATTGTATATGCAATATTTGGTTTTGCAGATTTAAGCCATGTTTAGACTAGAATTAGAAAGAAATTGTATTATGAGATTGCCAAGGTACTTAAGACCATATTATTTGTCAGCATTTTCCCTTAACATTCACTTGATGTTGTATTGCCAATTTCAATTCAATTTACCATTAGTTATATACTAGAACTCATAGTGCACAGTATTTTGCAGACTAATTAATTATAACTTCACCACCAATTTTATACTGTTATGTTGTTATTAAATAATCTTTGAATTTGTAGCTATTACAATAATGGTGATGAGGGTAGTCCGCAAAGAAATATAAAGGCTGTTACTGCTAACAACACTCTGCTATAATGGCGACTCCTTTATGTAAAATAACCGTAATGAAGATTTACGATGATGTTATAGATGATGTAATAAAAGAGCGTTCAAGAATTATTTATGGAGGACGGAGTCGATGAACATATTTTGCAAGAACTCAAGCAAACGTGGAAAACTAAATTGCTTGCGACGAAAGCTGTACACAATTCAAAGATGAATGATAGTGAAAGTGCAAGTAAACAAGCTGATGTCGGCTTTCAACAACCTCAGATAGTGAAGCATGCAATTAAACCGCTACCTCAAAATAATAACAATCAAATACCTCAAGTTGTTCCAAACGCTTTAGTGCCGATACAAATTACTTTACCTGCTCAACCTGGATGCGAAATCGGACAACAAATCACTATACAAGTTCCAGTTTCGTCGTTGCAAGGGAATCAGTTGCAGAAAGTATTGACCGGTCCTTTAATTGCAGCTACGATGAGTTTACCTCCACACATAGCAGCTTCGGTACTACAACAACACGTTACAGCAGGTTTGAAAAGTTTAGAGCAAGCAAGTATGATACCAAACAAACGCGGTCTTGCAGACAGATGGTGCGGCGGATTGCAGTGATGATGAGGTGGGCTTTGTTCAAGTTGATGGATCTCAAGATAGTTCCGACGACGATGTGTCGGAAGAATCCGCCGATATAGACGACGACAAGGATGAAGAAGAAGATGAAATTGAAGCTGGAGGACCAGAAGACGATCCTTTAAATTCGGACGATGATATTAGTGAAGAAGAATCGCCAGAAGTTGTTGATACAGATAATGTTGTTGTTTGTCAGTTTGATAAAATTACGAGAGCGCGTAATAAGTGGAAATTTCATTTAAAGATGGAATTATGAATATTAATGGAAGATTATGTGTTCCAAAAGGCTACCGGTGATGCTGAATGGTGAGTGATATTTTGATTTGTATATAACTAAAGGTAAACTGTGTTGGTTGTGTTTATTATTTATTAATTTGATGTTGACAATTTATCATTTATCGAATATATTTCGGTTTCGTACATGGGCATCATCGTTTCCGAATGTAACTGATTAGGAATTCTTGTAACGTTATTAACTTTGCGTTTCTACATATGTAAAATTGATATTATTGTTGTTGGTCGAATTTCATTTATTGATACTGTAAGTGTTATCATTGATGATACAGTGATATTTTTGGGTATTATGTTTTCGTTCCAAATCAAGAATTTGTAGTAATATGTAGCTTCCTGTAAATTTTATTGTCCAACTGAACCAAGTGCAATTGTTTTTATGGTATAAAAATTTTAGTTTTAGTTTAGTTTTATCTTAGTTATTATTTCATGATTTATTTCAAGTAGATATATGTAGTTATCATTATGTTTTGCACATAAATGTACAGTACTTTTTGATATGGTTAGGTTTAAGAGTTTTAAGATGTATAAACTTGAATATAATAAAATTGTTATTTCTAAAATATTTTTACCTATAACTTCCACCTTTTATACAATATTTTATATACGTCTATTCTACATTTTGGCATTTGCGAATTTCGTACAGCGCGCAAAAATTTAAGGTATTTGGATGAACTATTTAATCTAAGGTGTATCGTATATGATGACGGACGAGGTTGGTGAAAGTGACTGTGATATTGATGTGACTTTTTGAATGTTATAAATGTAAATTGCAGATTGATTATGACAAATCAATTATAAAAAGTACTGCGTGTAAGTCTTATTATGGAAAAAAAGCAAGTTGGAGTTGCAATGGTCAAATCTATACGAAACAATCTCTCAAATGAGAACGCATCAATATGTTGCGGCGATTTTTTTTTACATGTATGCAGAGTCTTTTTGGGCATGATTTAAAAATATTTTTTAATATACAGGGTTTGTCAAAAAATTGATGACGAATTTGGATTGTAGAGCTGAAATAAAGGTAAATTGATGATACATGCGCTATACCTATTTCAAATAATATTTGAGATATTTAAATAATTATAAAATTGCAACAAAAATTTTAAGAAATTTTGATTGATTTTTGTCCTCGGGGAGTGTGACCGGAATTGTTTATTAGCCTCGAGAGTTTCCGCTCAAAAATATCCGACACGTGATCATCAAAACAAAAATGTTTTCCAAAGACTATTAGAAGTTTTTCTACAGGATGGATCCGTAAGTTGTAAAAAAGTAAAGGCACAAAAGTACGTAACATAGCAACGGAAGAAAATCAGTTCACGGTAATTGGATCCGTAATGGTGAAATTCCTACACGACCCAGCAAAAATTCATTTAGAAACTGGAATCAGTTCAAAACCAGCGTAAAGCGCATCTTTGAAGAACCATAGTTGTACCCATACCAAGTGCAGCTGCATCTAAAGAGCTTTTGAAATAGATTTTGCCCTCAAAGAGTTGATTTTTGTTTGTGGGCGCTAGATAAAGCAAGGGAAGATGAAAATTTCTTTGATTAGTTTGTTCTCAGATGAATGTACTTTCCACAACAACGGCTTCAGTTCAACAGGCATAATTTTCTTTACTATTGTGATAAAAATCCCCATTTTTAAGAACATAACTATTAATGTATGGGAAGAAATTTTGGAAGGCGTATGGTGGGACCATTCTTTTCAGAAGGCCATTTAGATGGACAAAAATTTAATAGATTTCTCACAGAAAATTTACTTAGACTTTTTTGGTAGATGTTCCACTAAATATTTTTACAACATATGGTTTCAAGCTAGATGGTGCTCCAGAACACATTTTCATCAGCTAGCGTGCGGTTCAATTTTAAATTCAAATGTTTCTTGATAGATGGATTGGAAGAAGGGCCTTAAAATTGGCCGGCCAGGTCTCCCCGACTTGACATGGGCCGATTTTTTTTGTGGGATATGTCAGAACATTGTCTACAATAGCCCGTACAACACCAAAGGATATGGAAGAAAGAATCCGCGGTGCTTTTACAGCATTACACTGCAAATGCTGGAGAATTTGAAAATTCATTCAAACAGTATTCAGTTAGGTGTTGGGACAAATGGTCAGCTATTTTGAATGTTTAATTTAATGTAAAGTAATTTTTTTAATATTGTTTAGTTCTTTCGTTTTACATTAATATTTTGCTTTATTTACAATTTTACGTTAGGGCGATGTATCTTTATATATTATCTTTGTAGTTAATAAACAAATCAAAACAATCGCTATGACTTTCAATGTCAACCACAGCTACCTTCACACTAACATTAAATCTTGTTAAATGGAAAAACGTATTAACTTTCAACATAAACTCAGAATAACTCAGAAATTATTTGAGTTCAGGTATACGACAAGCTAATGTACTCTTCGATAGGTATTTGGAAAGTCTATTATTTCGTGATGTTTGAATAGGGTGTTTCATTTAAAATAATAGTGTTTAACACCTTTCAATTTGACTATAATTTAATTCATTTTTTTAAATACCTGTATAACTTTTTTTAGAAAGTCGTCGCTTTCCTTTATTACCAAAGGCATTACTACTATGATAAGGGCATAACGATTCATCCGTCACATATTTTAAATATCTCAAAATTATTTGAGATAGGTATAGGACATGAACATCAACACCTTTATTTCAGCTCTACAAACCTAAATTCGTCCTCATAGACAAAATATTCCATTAAAAAAATTGCAACTTTGGCATCTAACTTTTTTTTGACACCCTGTATAATAAAAAATATTTTTAAATTATGCCCAAAAAACTGCATACATGTACAAAAAATTGTTGCAACATATTGATGGGTTCTCATTTGAGAACTATGTCATATATAAGTTGGACTCACAGTATTGTGATATACGTACTAAAGCCACAAATGATTTGATAAAGCTGACAAATTAGGAAGAAACTTAGTAAATCTGACATTTGTAAATGTAGATGAAATTGATTCAATAAATGATACACACTACAATTGTTAGTAAATAATACAATAAATAAAAGGGTAGATTATTTAAATGAAGAAAATTATAAATTGAAAGATCCCTAAAAATGTAAACACCAGAACATCAAATCAGAAGTGAACCACAAATGTCAATTAAATCATATGCTAATGTAACCAAATAAAAACTCATGGTAAAATTTTGGTAGTTAAAACGGAAGAACGTCAAATGTGAATAAAATGAAAGAAAGAACTTTGAAATTAAATCAATGCCGTAAGACATAGATGGAATCATTACTCAAATCGTTAGAACCGAAAAGAAACAGAAACATACAGACAGAGATTCAAAAATAAATTTTAAATCGATATACCCAAAATTAATAGAACCTACAATTAAAATAGTATGAATATATTAAACTGAATCCACGATGCTACTGAATTAATTTAAAATTTCTCAGAAAAACAAAATTAGTTAACAAAAATGAATTTAACTTAGAATTGAAACATAAATCAATGGAAAATCAAAAACTTAACAAAATTATTGAGTAAATTTTATGTCTTTAATGATTACGGTATTCATTAAATGTTTTAAATTAGTGCATCTACAAACGATTGTAAACAAAAACTTTATTAAATCCCAAATATGGAGATGAACATGGAATCTAAAGACCACCCAATAATAATGTAAATAAATGTAATAATTGTGTTTTTGTCTAAAATAGTAAATATGGACTAAAATTAGAAATTGTCGACCATTCTGCATGGAATTTAAAAAATGTGAAATGTCTACTTTAATTGCCAAGGTAGATGGATTGGAATCTAATTATGGAAAACACATATATCATCGGAGATGACTGAGAGTGCAAATAAAAATCGATGGGTACAAATATAAACAATGTACAACAACAAATAGAATAACTGGTGGAGTAATAGCGTTTATAAGAAATTATATCAAATATAATGTATTGAAAGATGTTTGGGTCCTACCTACTTTTTAAATAAAAATTTGAGAACTTAAAATACTTAATTACTGTAATATATTATCATCCCTCCCAAGAAGCAAACAATAAATTTATAAAATGTTTAGATTTTGAAAGTATAAATATTATTGTGCGTGACTTTAATTATGATTTGTTAAAATCTTTATATGTACTACAGAAATAAACTTTGTATACGAATAAGTAATTTATACGAATGGCTACAAGGAAATTGTAACAGAAACCTACACGCGTCAATGACAGAAGCCAAACACTAATAGATTATGTAATAACAAAATGATAAAGTACTATCACATGAAGTACATATATTTAATACAAAAAGTAAGTGACCACTGTATTATATCAATAAAATTTAAACACCAGGTTAAACAGTTAGAGGAATCAGTGTACAAACAGAAACTATAAAAATTATAATGTAAAGAAGTTCCAGAAATTATGCTTAAATACAAATTGGAATAATAATGTGTCCGATGTTAATATATTAACAAACTCACTAGTTACAGAATACTTCTAAAATCATTGATGACATGTGCCCCAAAATTAAAATAACCGTTAAAGACAAACATTAAGGAAAGAAATGGATGTCGCAAGAAACTAAAAATACGATGAAGGATTAGCCTTACATAAAAAGCGTTCAAAACAAAAACTTTTAGTTACCAGTGGCGGCTTGTCCATATGGTCATTTGGTCAATGACCTCCCAAAAATGTTGACAATATATAAAAAATATTCATTATTACGTGTTTTATTAAAATAGGTAATTAAGTGGCAAGTACAATAACTTAAAAATTTATCGGCCGTCGTTCGTAATTCATCCTCCTCAACCTTGGGCTGGCGGTGCGAATTGTCCTCATTGAATTAGATCTGCCCGAATAAACGCGAACGTCCGAAACAATAATCAACTTTGGGTCATGAGCCGGATCCCGCAGTTTACGTTCACTTCGTATAGGGTGTACAACTACGCTCGATTTTTGATTCGATTTTCGCGTGTTTTAAATCAATTTAAGAATTTATATTGATATGTTTTACTGTTGTTGTGTTGTTTTGTAAAAAATACTATTTTTGATTCGCGTGTGCATGCGCTATAATAGAAAATGTCGGTAGTGCAGAAAATTAAACAACTAAAAAGTGCTAACAAACTTAATTTTACAAAAATTAGTTGAGTTCAAGGCAAATGGTCGTCCTTTGCCAGAACTAAGTTTACGACAAACTAGCAAAGACAAAAATAAAGATGTTCATCGAAACTTTCGCAAGGTAATGTACGATTTAGCTAACTGGATATGTGGTTGTGAAGTATCAAATGTATTTTACTGTTTTGTTTGTTTATTATTTTCTAAAGACTCGTCAGACTCGCTATAGTGCAAATCCGGTGTAAAGAGATTTAAAACATTTAAAAGAGGAAATAAAAAACATGTTTCGTCTGCAGAACACATGAAATGCTCGGTAAATTTTGCAACCGTAGGAAATGTTGATATTCGTACACAGCTAGACAATGCTTATAGAAAATCCCTTAGAGATTTTAATGAGAATGTTTCGAAAAATCGCTATATTTTGAACAAAATTGTAGATTGTATAAAATTTTGCGGTGCATTTGAGTTATTTATATTTTTTAAGTATGCCTATTTTTAAATTAATTTTTGACCTCCCAGTATGATTGACCACGAGCCGCCACTGTAAAAAAGTTACTGAAATAATTACAAAAAAAACGTAACGAGTTGTATAAAAATTAAAGAAGAAAAGAGAGAGTTGTAGATAAAAACAAAGAAACCTCAAGGAATTATGGAAATAACTTTAAACACTCCTACCAAATAGAACAAGCTTACCCCCTAATGAAATACTTATTGGAAACGTTGTTTTAACGGGTGAGAACATAATTGCTAACGAATTAAATAAAAATGTTTTTTAAGAAAAACAAAACAACAACATTACTACTATCTCCAATTCTATTAATTTTGAATTTGGTGAGTTTGAAGTGTGTCAATGGCCGATATAAGCAAACATTTCAGAGAAAGTGATAGTGAAAGTGGTATATCTACAACAGTAGGTACTTTTGAACTTATTGGGAGATCGAATTTTGACGGTAATTAATACATCGTTACTAAACGGATAATTCTCAGAAGAATGGAAGAAATCATTAGTTCCTAAACAAAATAACAAATTCAGAACTATTAATACCGTACCAGTCTATTAAAACTTTTAGAAATGATTGTAAAAAACAGTTACAAAGACATTGTGATATAAAGAATATAATAGTTTCAAACCAACGAGGTCTTTGTTTAGGTCATTCATGTGAATCTGTTGTGGTAAACATGTGTTCAGCAGAGCAATAGATAATGCAAATCTAGTGTTAGCAGTATTCCTGGATTATAAAAGCGTTTGAAAAAAAAATTAATTTTTTAAAACGTCAAAACGTACGACAATTTAAGTTTTTTTAGGGGTTTTAGTTGCAAATATAAAATATGGAAGGTGATCAGTACCTTACAGTACTCCATGGTCAACAAGAAAACATGTTGTTCCTGAGAATCACCACTTTGGTTTCCGGACCTGGTCATCAAGACCCTCTCGGATAATTACGAAAAATGTATAACACAATTTCACAAAACACAATCACATTACACACTTAATTAATATGATTACATGTGAATACTAGGGTGGGTAAGAGTTGGCATGTTTAGGTTTTAGTGGTTTCTTAAACCTTGAAGTAAATGCTTTGCCAAGACGAACCAATCCACAATTGCACACTTGTTTCGTCACCACACTGTACAGGTTTATAATAATAATAATAATAAACCTTTATTATCTTTCCGATAGATGCCACTCTATATCAGATTCGTCACAAAAGAAAAACATATATACACACATCATACACTATTACGATGTGATTTAACATTTACATTGTAAATACTCTTCTATACAATAAAACTGTTTTGTGTTAAAAAAAATCGTAATTTGTTTTTGAAAAAATTGTTGGTTGACAAGATTGTCTCTGGTAAGTGATTAAATATTTTTATTCCTAAACAGGTGGGAGTTGAAGTTCCAAGTTTACTTTTTTTTTATGCGCACTCGTATGTTGTTTCTCGCGCGAGTCTCTTTTTTATGTATATCACTGTTTTTAAGAAAAACACGGGAACATTAAAATGTTGTACTCCTTAAATAATTCTTTGCACGAACGATCACGCGCGACACCAGCAATTGTTCGAATAATTCGTTTTGGCTAGTAAAAACACATTTCCAGTTAGTAGATGTTCCCATAATGTTATTCCATAACGTAATCTGCTAGCAATTTCTGAGTGGTATATCATAAGTAGCTGTTGACGATTTAATATTCTTTTAAGGTTTTGGAATAAATAGCAAATTGTGTTTAGTTTCTGTGATAGTTTGTTACAATTATCTTTAAATGTTAAGCATTCATCTATGTAAACCCCAAGGAAATTTATAACTCGTTCAGGAGGTATAGTTGTATTTTCAATAGCTAGATCAATGGGATTGCAGTTCTTCTGGCGGTTATGAAATCTTACATTTACTGTTTTTTTTAAATTTAGGTATAAATAGTTATCTCGAAACCATCCCATCATTTTTCCACTATTAAATTTGCTTTATTTTTAAATAATTTTTGGTCGGTATTGGATAAAATCAATGTCGTATCATCTGCATACAAAACAAACTTTGTTAATGTGTCTATTGTCCAGATGTCGTTAATATATAAAATGAATAGTACCGGTCCTAGCACAGTTCCTTGCGGAACACCCAATTCTACTAGAGTTGTATCAGAGCTCACATATTGAATATTGTCATTTTCTATGTATGGCAGACTAACATACTGATATCGATTTGTTACAAATGATCGAATCCATGCGTGTGGAAGTCCTCTAATACCATAAGTTTCAATTTTTTGTAACAGTATATTTGGATTGACACATTCAAATGCTCTGCTTAAATCACAGAAAATTCCTAAGGGACATTCACCGTTTTCAATGTAACTTACTATTGTTTCATAAAGTTCGTGCATCGTGGTAGTTGTAGATCTATTTTCTCTAAAACCATGTTGACTTTCTGTAATAATTTTATATTTTCTTAAGAAGTTTGATAGTCTGTTAACAAAACCATATTCAAAAACGAAGATGTAATTGTTATAGGCCAGTAGTTTTCACTGACTTTATTATCACCTTTTTAAATATTGGTGTTATTTTACCATTCTTCAGTAATGATGGAAACTTGCCTGTGTTAAATGATAGATTTACTAAAAATGTAAGTTGTTTGATAATATAAGGTACACTTTTTTTAAAAGATAGATGGGTACGTCATCGTGTCCTGAAGATGGTTTATTTTTAGTTTATGTTGAAGAAGTATTGCAATTCTTTCTCTGTATATGAGCAAAGGAAGAAACTCTTAGATTCTTGTCTATTATTTGTAGTGCATACTTGGTTTACTGTTGAAGTGGTATAACCGTTTATAATATTTTTGATGCATTTTGAAAATAGTGGTTGAATTCTAGTAGCGAATTTTTGACTAACGTTATATTTTGTACGACCTTAACTTTGTTATTTACTTCAGACACTATATTCCATGCTGTCTTTGTCATATTACACGAATTTTTAATTTTGTTTTGATAAAATGTAAGCCGTTTGCTTTTAACTAATACCGTATGTTCTTTTTCTTCTCAATACGTATAAATGTTTCAACAACGGAAATACTTTTGTAATGAAAATAAATATTTTAGATTTTGACTAGATTTTTAATTTCAAAATCTACCAAACTCTTTTTCTTAGCACATACTGATCTTCTGGGGCACCATACATAACACTTACATCACAATACAATATTTAAAATGTACCATGCGATTAAATAAATAAATAAAGTTCAAAGAACAAAATTTTATAAAAGAAAATTAAATTTAATTGAATTACGGGCTGTTTTAATTGGACTCTGATTCGGATTCGAGTCCGGACTCCTGTTCCTTTTGTTCCGATAGTCCCTCCTCATCAAGAGGTGATGTTACAGTTGAAGAGATCAGCAAGTCCAATACCTCCTTGGCAAATCGTCCGCTGGTCTTTTTGGAAGTCGCCTTAAACTTGAAATCAAGGGATCAGATGAAATAAGTACCATATAGAGCAGGTCTTGATTAGTATCTTTCCTGGAAAATTTTCTCGTGTGGGACTCGTGGAACCTTTTCATGTCCTTGTTTCTTGACTCTTGCGCTTCCTCCGAAATTGCCCAATTGGAAGAAGGAAAGAGGAAATAACTTGGGAGCAGTGGATAAGAATCTTGTGGACACTGGCTGGCATGTAAAACCAGGGATACAAGTGGATAAATAATATGGCTGTTTCCAGAGCGTATTTATCGAATCCAGTTATACTTGCTGCAAGAATACTGTTTCCGAAGAACCGTCGGGCAGTATTTCCATCATTCGTTTTTCCACTTCCCCTGGATGAGGTTGGTCGACCAACAGTCCCATTTCTCATCGGAATCGGTTGGCGACTTTTCCTTCCTAGCTTTCACACTTTCTTTCTCTTCCTTACCTCTCACTTGCCACTTCTTCACTTCTAGGCGATAACTAATATAAACTAAGCACTCGAAAAAAGTCGTATCCAGGCGTAAAGCGTGGACAATCCATAGGCAAAAGTATTTGGATTCGGAATTTTGGCTGTCATTTTCTGAATGTCGTTCATTTCTTTTGGTGAGACACGGCAAATGTAACAAACTTGTTGGTCATAATTAGATGAAACGGCGTTGCAGACTTTGCCATCAACCATAGACATTATTAATGTATGAGACACGGAAAATGTTTTCCATCATCATTAGATACTTTGTAGGTATGAGGTTGTTAGCTTGTTTTTGGATGTGTTTACTTCGGCTTTGTTAATTTTACGGTTTCCTTTGCAAATTGAAACCGCATTGGTCTGCCGAAGCGAGTTGAGGATGTCCTTGGATTTTGACAAATATTGATTTGATCGTTAAATTTTAAATCTATTTTCGGCACAAAGAAACTATTTGAAAAATATGTTTAGTCTACCAAATACTTTGTTAACAACGTAATTTAAATTTGTACATTTGCATGCATTTTTCAGATGTAAAAATATTATCATTTTAAATATCAAAATAATCGATTCACATCGCCTAGTATATTGTATAAATGGGACAGTGATATGAGAATGCATACATGTAACGACAACAGTTGTAAATAAAATGGCGCAAATATGCGCAGCCAAAATTTTACCCCTATGAAGTAAAAGCATTACTAATCATGGAAACATTGAATTACAATCGGGACTCACCGCGAAAATTTTGTAGGTCTAAAACTTATGAAACTTTTAATGCTATGAACCCATAGTACAAGGTTTATTATGCCTTACTACTTACTTTAATAAAATTTTGTTTTCATGAAAATATTCAAAAATATACTACCAATAGATAGATTTTCCATTTTAAACTACAAAAAATTCAGAAAATACAGTTTATAGAGAAGAAAAACCGCGCAAAACATGAACACGAAATATGCATTTTCTGCTATTTTAAAAATAGAGAAGAAAAGACACAACAACAACAAAGTTACAATAATAATACAAAGTCAGTTAGACATTTAGGAATATATATACAAAAATTCATAATTTTTATTGACCTTACATAGTTCGATTTTTGTCCACCTAAATCGGTATTTCGTACTACGATGCAGTGGATAGAGATATAATATTAATGACAAAATTATAAGATATAAGAATAAAAAACAAGGTAGTACTCAACGGTTTAAATCTTATTTGGTTAATAGGGAACAAAAATTAAATTTAAGTTTTCTATATCCAAATCGATGAATGTTAAATTAGGGTTCCCAAGAATCGGTATTAGGTCCATTGCTCTTTTGAAAGAATTAAGGTAGCAAAGAAATCTGAAATAGTATTATTTGCAGATGATACAATGATGTATAGGGTAGGAAAAAATAAAATGAGTTACAACAAATAATTAATGATGACCTAAGTAACTCGTACTGTTGGCTCTACGATAACAATCTTTACATTAATGTATTAAAATCTAAATTGGGGTTATGTTCGATGCATAATTAAATTTTCATAGTCACTGTGATTATGTAACACGGAAATACTTACAAAAAGTGTGTTTTCTGTGTAGAATTGGTCAAAATCTAAGCACAAGCACTAAATTATTATTATAACAGTTTTGCTGATAGTCATATAGAATATTGTTTTTTGTACACATTACAAAATTGCAAAAATCTAATTAAATCAAAATAGAGCAATGAGATGTGTTATTAAATTTGCAAAACTTACTCACGGGGCTTAATGATAAAATTTGGTACAATGTGTTTAAATTTATATATATATATATAAAAAAAAACAAAATGATGCCTTCATAGTTACACAAAAAAATACTACCTTAATAATGTACAGAATTATAGACTAGAAACTGTGAGGACTTTTATGTTGATACATAGATGTTACTCCCATAAAATGCACATCAATACAATTTTGAATAAAGGATTACTAGAATAAATAAATTACCTAAAAACATCAAGGACTGCGAAAGCTTAAAATCATTTAAAATTTTAATTAAAACTCATTTATTATCTAATTCTAAATAATATTAGTGTTTTTTAAAATTATTTATTTTCTAACTTTAAATTAAATTATTTTGGTGTTATACATTTATTATATATAGGTACTGTTTCCTCTTTAATTCTGTGTATTTATGTACAGTGTTAACTAATAACGAAATAACTATTTAAATTATTAATATATTATTAATATATTTATACTTATATTATTGTTTTCTGTCTAGCGTCTACTAAATTTATTTATTCGTATGGTACATTTTCATTATTGTAATTGTGATGTATGTAGGTGTAGGTGTTATGTATGGTGCTCAGATCAGTATAAACCTATATAGTGTGGTGAGGAAACCGTGTGCAATTGTGGATTGGTTCCTCTTCAAAGCATTTGCTTCAAGGTTTAGGAAAACCAACAAAACCTAACCATTAGTAATTTATATGTATTAATATTGATTCAGTGCGTAATAAGAACATAAAATATAATAACACTGCCATTGCATTTTTCTTTCTTGATTGAAGTCCGGGACTTCTATTGTTGGATCATCAACAAGATGTTTATTGAAATCATCAATTCTAGACTATAATTTTTCCACTCTTTGAAAACCGTATTTAAGTAGTCTTGAAACCACACAGGACTTCAGGATTAAGTCTTTTAGGTGGAGGGTTCTCAATATCATTCCAAATTGGTAAGTTTTTGTCCAGTTGACATTTTATCCCACTCTCAGTAGAGTAGATTTTAATGGTTCCAAGAATTATACTAAATAAATCTATTATTATTAAATTTTTACATTTCTAAGTGTCTGTTGCGCCAAATTCGGTCAATTTTAGAACAATCGTTGGTATGTTTAATCCTTGGATACCATTGAATTTAACCCAAGATTAAATTGAACCGAGTTTGGTGCAATTGGCCATAAATGCATAAATCTAAAATGTGGTCCCCTTGATTTATTATTGGTTAATTTAGATAGTGTGACGACATCAATTCTACATGAATGTTGAAAATTGATGTGTATGGAAAATTATTATGATAAAAGGGGACTTCTTAACAAAAACTTTAAAAACTGCAAAACAATGTAACTTTAAAAGTCGAGGGGGACTACATTTTAGCAAAAACGTAAAAACTACAACAAAATGTTATTTTGTCGTCGTCACGCTATAATAAAAAAACACAAACAGGGAAAGTACTACATACATATTTCATCATTCATTTCTAGATAAAAAATTAACGTAGAATCCATTTTTTTCTATTATTCTGAACAATGAATGATTGAATGTGTGCCTGGATTTTTCGAACGGCATTGATGTACATAATGAATGCTACATTAATCATAGCGCAATTCAATGATATTATGTAAATAATCAGCTTCATCAATTTTAACCGGATGAAAAACTGGCAGTTTTCAAAACTATAATTGATCCGTAATTTATGAGTGCTCCTCCATTTAAAAAAATCAAGGCAGGTATTTAAATATTCTAAGAAAAAATGAATACGTTTGCAGACTAATTATTCGGCTATTTTCCATTTACAAAAAAGTTATTTAAATTGGTGACGTTTTGGGCCTTGTTAAAATAGTGTATTATACACCTAGATTTAAAAATGTGTAATAATCGTCAGACGATTTAAGTTTTAATAAAGGAATGTATTTTTACATTTGATCTGATGTTATTAAAAGCGAAGCTTTCAGCAGACGTATCTGCACAAAAATAAATCGAAGGATTACATCACCAAATAATTCAATTATTCTAACAGAAAAATTGTGAAATTCATTTTCAGAGTGTTTGTAAACTGACTGATTTATTTTTGCTTCTTTTCTGATGCAGGCTTAGGTTTTTTCGTTGGGGATTTTCCGCCTGTTAAAAGAATATGCAATTGGAATTTTATTCGCGCGTGCAACGTCAATGGTTCTTTTTACGTTTTTTTTAGTACAATGATGAGTGGGTTTTAGTTTCCTAGTTGTAACATTAAATGGATATTCTGATCGTCGAAGCTATTGACCTTAGATACTTTCATTATTGTTTCTACTTGCAGGTGCTTGACTTACATTTATGAATGAGCGTATTACCATATAAGTTAAAATCACTGTAATTTGGGTGAAAGGTCTTCCATGTAAATTGACACAATACACTCCTCAAATTCAGATAATAGGGGTTGACCATCAAATTGTATATGTTGGTCACCAAATCTATTGAAAGTCTACTGACGTATTTAGGTAAATTGTGACGCATTTCTGCGGAAGGTGCGTCCGTAAACCCAGTGTTAGTTTAAAAATTATTACTCAACAAATGCAAATAAAAACGGACCTGAATGATATAAGGTTAGGTAATTTTGTGTTAACACGACAGATCTTTGCAAGGATTTTTTTTTTCTTGTTCCAAGTAGTATAAAAACTCAATTGTTATTTAATTGATTCTATTTTTAGAATGTAGTCGTTCTATTGTTCCAAATTAAGATTTATACTAGCAACTTTATTCTGCATAAAAAAGGAATCAAATTCATTCAGTGCACTTTCACTTTTCCGTCAATTTTTTTGAAGCAATTGACGTTTGATAAAATTACAGTTACTGTGCCGAAATGTTCTGAATTAATCAAGATTTGTCATTTTTTAAAATTGACACTTTGAACATACTAAATTTTTCGTTAATCTTTCCATTTTTAATTCTGAGAGTATATACAGGGTGTTCGGCAGAAGGGTGAACACAGGAAAATGACAGGTAGGTGGGGTCTTCTCCTATGTGCTCAGCCCATAAAATTTGACCTAGGCCCTACTTTGGGTTTTACCCGATTTAAAAAAAAAAGCCGACTTTCGCCGCTTTCACACCTTTAAACTTCCATAAGTTTCCTTTTTATTGACAAGTCTGGCAACAATTATTTTTTTCTGATCTTGATACATAGTAGGTCTTCAAGTAATCAATATTTTTTTATAAGAATGCCGGTTAACAAAAATAGGAGCTTCTAAACTACAAAAAGAGGTAAGAAAATTATTTGAAGACGAACTTTGCATTGCAATGAAAAAAAACTAGAAGAGATCGATGGCTTCAGATTTTATGTAAACATCTCTACTGTATGCCCTTTCTAACGGTATGCGACTTTATGTTTTTTTTAAGAATAACTGGAGTTATTCGTAAATTTTTTCAAATCGGACGATTTTGACGAAACTCTACTTTTGGAGAAAATTAATTGTTTGACAAAAATTAAACAAAAGTAGGACCTACTATGTCTCAAGATCAGAAAAAAAATAATTGTTGCCAGACTTGTCAATAAAAAGGAAACTTATGGAAGTTTAAAGGCGAAAGTCGGGTTTTTTTAAAAATCGGGTAAAACCCAAAGTAGGGCTTAGGTCAAATTTTATGGGCTGAGCACATAAGAGAAGACCCCACCTACCTGTCATTTTCCTGTGTTCACCCTTCTGCCGAACACCTATATAATCACAAACTTTTTACCCGCGATTACGTACAAGGACAATTAATTCATATCAGTTGTCTAAGCTGTTCTGTGCTGGTCAGATAACTAAGTACCTATTCTTATTGTTGGCCATTTGAATCATTGATTGATAAGTGATAATCACAAGGTGATATACACTAGATACTTATGACAACTAATAAACATACGTTTTTGTCGTTCACATGTCAAAATTATAGAGTAAATACTCAACATGTTGACGAATAATTGATGATTACTACAATTACGATTTCACTGATACTGCAAGTATTTGACAATGTCTGAAAGGTAAGTTTTAATGTTACAAAATGCATGGAAAAAACTAAAAAATGACTTGTTCTTGTTTTATTGAGGTTCGCCTTTACTGGTTGCCAAATTTCGATGTTTTACTAGGGAATAAAAAAATAATGTAATCAATGACATTTCAATATCACTGCCATTGCCAAATTATCGTCTAATATGATTACTAAAGAATCAGATGCTGAAAGTGTACATGTACATGGCCAAAATTCGATGTTTTAATAGAGTAACTCATCAACTATAATAGTTGATAAAATATAAAAAAAATTTATACCGTCTTTTGTTTTTAGTTATAGACAAAAGTTGAATTTTTTAGTTTTAGTTTGTTGGCTATTTCTCTATAATAATTTTAACGTTTTTCTGGCACTTTTTTTCAATGAGAAATCAGTGGCGTAGTCAATTTTAAAAATGGTTTTGAAGGATGCTAGTAATGTGTTACTGGGTTTCCATTACTATGTATATTACGGTCAATAAGTGTTGCGACATCTTCTGTCGTCCCTTGTTAACGTAACACGTCCGAAAATGCAGCTCGCATTAGAACAGATGTGTGAAACAGTTACATAAATCAAAAACCAAATCAAACTTTATATAACAAATGAATCGGTTCAAACTAAAAAAGAAATATACAGGTAAACTATTAATTAATTCTTATTATTTTTCTTCTTTTTTTCTTTAACCTCTTCTAGGTTAAGTGGAAAGACTACCTCCTTCATCTATTCTGCCCCTCCCCTCTTCACAGAATAGTGTCCGACTCTCTCTTTCTTCTCTTCTTAGCTCTCGCATTCTTCCGTTAGATATTTTCTCACTCTTCCCGCACCATCTTTCTTCTTCACTTCTCCAATATTTGTTCTCGTTCTCATTTCCCCTTCTAAATCTTGCTAGTCATCTTTCCATATACTTTTTCCCTTTCTTTTGGAGTGTGGAACTTCGTCTACTATTAAATTGTAATTTATGTTATAACTTCCTTTCATTATCCCGCCCTTGAACACTTGCCTCTGAATATCCTTGTCTTTTAATGCCATCTCTTCTTCCTTTTCACCTTTTATTTTCTCCTTTTATAATATGCATGTATGTTCTCTTCCCCGTGTTTTACTCTTTGTTCCCTCCATCTGTGCCTTCTGCATTTCCTTTTTCACTTTTCTTATTGCCTTGTCAATTTTTTTCTGGTTATCTTCCGTCTTGTATGTTCCTTTTTTCTCTCGCTCTCATTTCCTCTTTTAGCCTTTCATTTTTTACTTCTCAACATTTTTTTGCAATGCTCTTCTTTGTATTCTCTTATATGCCCCATTTTCAATTTTCCTTTCCATCTTTTAATTTCTCTGCTTTATTAAATTTTTAACATCATTAAAAAAGAATTGTTGAGACGCGAGAATCGGCCGCATCGACTCCGTCACACGATAAAGTTTATAAAGCGATAAATACTAGTGAAGTAATAAAATATTTTTATTAAAAGTGATTAGAAATGTACTGAACTACGGAACAGATAGATTAATTTAAAATAATTTTAAAAATAAACAAAATATCTTATAATTTACATACGGAAATATGACGAAGCGTTTATCTCTGTCACCGAGGATCGAACTGACAGAT
The DNA here is from genome assembly GCA_030710515.1 of Abscondita cerata. Classification (NCBI taxonomy): domain Eukaryota; kingdom Metazoa; phylum Arthropoda; class Insecta; order Coleoptera; family Lampyridae; genus Abscondita; species Abscondita cerata. The sequence goes on from JALBCR010004419.1 coordinate 191,216, forward strand.
AAACGCGTGTAATCGGCACCGTTTTATAAAATTTAAAAGAAATTTATGTAATATTTACATAGATATTTACACCACTAAAATTAAATTAATATTTATTTCCAGCTTTTAAAAGTAGATGGTAAATCGAGAATTTACGTTTTCATTACATTTGGTACAAAATTAGGATGGAGTATTAGACAAGCAGCAGTGGAATTTCACCAGCGGGAGGTGAATACGAATGTTTTAATAGAAATTCCGCATATAACGTTAAAACATAAAGTGACGATTATTTAACAACTAATTCGGGCGATGAGTAAACAAGAAAAGAAGAGCATCGGAAGATAGAAGGAAGTTTTAATAGAAATAAATTAACAACAAGAACCTCTCACAAGGTACGTCATAGGGCGGCAAACTCTTGAAAATACACAATATATAGAAGAAGAGCACACACGATTCAATAACGAACTAATAGCCCTTAAACGAGAAAACGAAAAGGTTAAAGAGTGAAAATGCAGAAATTAAACTCGAAATGCAAAACATCAGAAGAACTTTGGAAATGTGGATAATAAGAAAGCAAAAACAACAGAACTAAACAATGAAAATGATAGAAAGAAGTAATGCAAAACAAGA